>KZ107452.1:34083-110102 GCA_000504365.2 Pseudocercospora pini-densiflorae CBS 125139 | reverse complement strand
CCTAGTTAGGTAGTTTTAGTAATATACGTAATACTAATTAGCCTCTTCTAGTACTTAGATATACCTCTAAATTAGGAATACGATAACTAGGATTATACTTAGTCTATATTTAGAGCCTCGCTATACCTACTTTATATAGTAAAGTACTATTCGCGTAAAGGAGCCGTAGCGCTGAAAATCGCGCCGCGGAAGAGTATGTAGCCTTCCGAGGTGTTCAGACGCTATAGTGCTAGACATGTAGACATCGGTTCTCCAGATGGGGTAGGCAGTAAACATAGAGGGGGCGGATTATTGGATCCAGTACTTCTCCACGTGGTCGTCTACCTGCATTTCGGTGTTCATCGTGAAGCGGTAAGGAGGGTTCCACTTGTTGGAGGCTAATCGCTGATGCTTGTCTCAAGCCATCTCTTTAGCTGTCCACAATTACGCCGCGGCGGCGGCGTTGCATCGGTGCTGTGTCAGCTGCGCAGTCTCTGGAAGGGCTGGACGCTTCATTGCGATGCCCGCATTACGACGTCCGGCGGTGTGGGCAGAATTACTTGCTCGTCGTGTCTCAGAAGATCCCAAATCCAGTGCTGATGGCAAGGGCCTACGTTACACAACAGAAAGTGCGTCAGAGCCGACATGGGCCCATGCTCGAGCTGCTCTTTCAGGGTCTGCATCCTCGAGACATCGTACACGATTCTTCCTGTGCCGATGTGAGGAGAGCCTGGTTCATGTAATGGAGAATATTCGGAGCTTGAACGGCACAAGCGAGGTGAAAGAGAGCAGAGCAGCTCACTTCTAAGGAAAGAAGGGATCGGCGAGAACAACGAAAACCTCAAAAGTATGATGCTTTGCCGATTGCCACGGTCACAATGAGGTTGAGTAATGAGGAAGTGGTGAAGCCTTGCCACAAGAACTTTTCGCATACCAGCAGTAACCCAAGGTCCTCCCAGCAAGGAAAACATTGTAGCAAACTGACTATCCAGCACGATGGACAAGATTCAAATGTCCCATCTGCTTACTCTCGTCTCTAACAACTCTATCGTCTTCATCTTCCTCTATCAATTTATCAGGTTTCGAATCTTCCGCCTTCGAAGCGAGGCGGGTATCATTGGTATCAAAAGAATCTCGTAATTCCGTTGCGCCGTGATTTATGCAGAACGCCATAATAATATCCGTAAATCATGCAGTCTTGTTGCAATAGAAGCCCAGAGTTCGTGCTGAGCCAGTTACGCAACAGCGTCCAAGGATTCAAGTTGGTTCTTCTTCTCGTCAAGAGGTGAGCCAGGGCGTGAGTCCAAAGCAGTGCCCTTCAACTTGTCCTCGGTGATATCGAGAGCATCCTTGAACGCTCGCTTCTGCTCACGAGTTTGTTCGCGTTCAATACCGTGCAAGACAGCTTCGAGGACGTTCTCAACCGTAGCCTTGGGCTCAAACTTTGGCTTTGTGCCTGGTTGATAGACGCCGGTCTTCACAAGTATAGAATACCAGAGGTTTTCAGATTGCTTGTTAAACTCGTTCGTTCCGCGGATGTCTGACTCAGGTGTATCGCCAACGAAGTAGACAGTCTCAGGAGGCGCATCAATGCCATGGGTGTCTCTTCGCCATTGCTGGAGAAGTCTTGTGGCGAATTGGAAGGTTCCGATTTGTGGCTTGCCAAATGCGGTCGTGTTGAGCTCTTTGCCAGTCACAGCCTTGAACATAGCCTCGAGCGAAAGACGAAGGGCACCCATTCCCAGACGGGTGAGGTCATGAGACGCAGACCATACGACATCATTGTGAGAGAAGAACACTGGCGGACCCTCGTCAAAGGTCTCGGACCGCGTGCCAAGATAGCCGCCCTTGGACATGAGCAGGTCCAGGATGATCTGCTGGTCTCCGGCCCAATCTCTGCTATCAGCAAAGACGAAAATTGCCTCAATCTTGGTTTCGGCGAAGTTTCTGGATTTCGAATTCTTCAGTTCGTCCTCGGTGAGCTTGCGGAAAGGAGTGGTGTCCGGGTTGTCCTTAATGATGTCGCCTGGGGTAACGACGTCCTTGAAACCATAGCTTTCAGCAACCTGCCTGCATTTCTCGCCTTCACCTCCAACGACAAGTACAGTCTTGTACTTTTCAGCCATCTCTCTCATTGGGGTGTGTCCGCAAATGAATTGGCCAGGCGAGACTTCAATATCAAGTTGCTTGCTGAGCTGAACGCAGCGTTCTTGTTCAGATTTACCGCCACCATTAGTGACAAAAATGTAAGGGACCTTGATCCCCCACTCGTTCTGACCGTTAAGGACTTTCATGGCCTCAATAGCTTCTGGAATTGGCCTACCACCACGGATCAGGACACCATCGATATCAAAAGCGTAGGCAAACTTGTCCGTCACAGAGGTAGCTGGTGGTGTCGATGGAGACGATAGAGGTGAGGTAGCATCTTCAAGTTCATGTCTGGCCATCTCCATTGCCGCGGCTGTCTCATGGGCATCACTGGGAGCCATCAAGTGCTTGGGTGGAACCACGACGGTCGGCGACCGCAGGTTCAGCGTGCTGAGAGTAATTTCATTGGAGCTGACTCTCCGAAGAGTTCTTGAGGGCCTTGAAGGCCTCGCGACCGGAGAGGAGGCAGACATCGTGGTTTGTGAGTTTGTGTAAAGCAATCGATCTGGCCTCAGATATTTGATGTCTGCGAAGAGCTTCAAGAGGAAAGGAAGTCGATCTCACCCAGGAGAACCCGACTTAAAAGCAGATTTATTATGGAGATTTCTGGAGGCTGTGGGATGGTGTGTGGAGTTCGTCGAACATCTAGACAGGCGTCCTAGTCATATAAGAACAACGGAGCCGGACGTGCGCACCGACCTTTCTGGCGCCGTAGCAGTGTTCAGCGAGTCAACGCCAGCAGGGACATCGGTTTCCATACTACCATTAACGTGAGTTCGAGATATTGTGGGTCCCTACGAAATACTGCGACAGCCGCCTGTAGTGGTCATCCAACGCAATTAGCAGGTGAGCGACATTCGAAGGGCCGGCGGAACCACAGGATAAGGCTCGGTCCAAAATGCTGCGCTGACTGGGTTTGCCTCCGAGCAGGAAGCATGTTGCCAATCATGTGCGATTGTTTGTGAAATATCCCATGCAGGCTATCCGCCTCAACCATCGTTACACTCCGAACTATCCCTGTTGCGTTTGATAGCGCGGTCAAAGGTGGCCATTTGTCGCGGCACGATGACGTTTTGTGCCAAGCCTGGGATTTGGTCGAATGTTGTTGAGCAGTCAATCGCCACGGCAAGATCTTCAGGAACTGCCGCACAGAGAACGAGACAAGCCGGCACTCGACGGCTTTGCAGCGCTGGTTCGGGCACAGAGCCAGGAACCACGACGAACAATGCAGCACGACTTCAAGGGTTTGGGGACATATTTTCGTTGCCTGGTGGCACAGTATTGCAGCCTCAAGAAGACCCAATGTTTCCACAACGCTATCAGACGTGCGTGTGCAAGTGGATATCGCTGCGACCGGCATCACCACTCTCGTTAACCCGTTGGCATGTCTGCAGAGCCGCAGCGAGTCAGAAGCACAGAATCCATTTTCACTCAGATGAGCGCCTTTGCCGTACGCTATTAATGCCACTCCGTCGCTACAGCCGCCAACTCACGCTTGTGAACACTTGAGTGCTCGTGCTGCATGGAGCGGCATGCAGTCAGCGCCCTCGCAGTAAATTTTTCACATGCAAGCAAAGCAAATTGGCTTTCCTAGATATGCTCGCCATCCACACCCCACATTCCATGGTGTTGCTCGCCAGCTAGCGCGCTTAACCATCATGCAGCTCGAGCATATGTGGTCGGATGGACAGAATATGCCTGACGTCGCTCTGCAGCCTTCGAGCGGCTGTGATCGCGAAGCTCGTTTCCCATGACCTTGTGCGTGATAAAGGCGCATGATGGTTGCATCGGTTGTGTCGAAATTGAGTCGTTTGCGTTCGCTTTCTGTAATCCTTTTGGATAGTGTACAGCTCGAGGAGGTACTCACGGCAGGGAGCCTTGCACTGCGAGGTCATCTGCCAGTTATTGAACATCCACGGTCCTGGCCTTATATCCAACATGAGAAACATGGTGATGGCAAAGTCATGCCAATCGGAGCTGATCTGCGCGCGCGTCTCTTAGATGCTGTGTGCAAAAGGCAATGTCCACATCCTAAGCTGGCATAGCACAAGTATGTTCGCTCGTTATAGTGTAGCACTGAGGTCTCTCAATGGCATTGCGATGGCCGCGGGCTGAAGATAATGGTGACAGATCGTTGCCTGAAAAAGCTCCCAGCTTGATCAAGTCCTGGTACTCCTCGGCAAGGGTCATGGTTGTCACTAGCCTATGCACGAATACTGGAGTGATCCGCCATGCTCAAACTGCTGTCAATGCCGTGAGACTCGTCGTCGGTCATCCAGCAAAGCTGCAAACGCTGTAGATGCGGAGCCTCTCTCCTGACAGATGAAATACTGCACCAAAGATTAGCATCAGAAAACGTTGACTTACGCTCCAGTATACTATGGCTGCACGGAGTGGACATCGAGGAGCAGGGTCGTTATGCCGGGAGGTACTACTCAAGAATCGCGCCACGCCGTAGTGCTGCCATCCCACCGATCCACGAGGCCAGGAGACTCTGCAAACAAAGAGCGTATAATTCTCATCAATAGCCAGGTCAAATCGTGTGCCGGCCTTGTTGTGACTGCTGGGATGAGCAAGGTGTGGGCAAGATGACCGCTGGGAAGTTTTATGGTCAGAAGACACAACACCTTGGATCCTACAAACAGTTTCCCTCAACGCCAATAAGTATTGCTTTCACCATTTTCACCCTGCACGCAGTATGAAAGCGGAGGATGTCCTGGACCTGGACGACCGACGTTGATGAATGCGCTGCACGGGCGTGAGGGAAAGGGGGATTCAGACTTCGTGACCTCATTTGAGCTTTGGTCGCGCCCATGAACGTGTCTTTACGCGTCGAACAATGGATTGGACAGGCGGCACACGTCGACGATACGCAAGAGGCAAAGAGAATGTTGTTCTGCAGAAACAGAAAGCCCATTTCTCCAAGATGGCTAAGGCCTCTGCAGAGCCTCCACCGCCATTACATTCGACACCCTCGTTCATGAAAGAACCACGCCTTCACCATACCAATAGGCAAGCGCGTATGGAGTCGTGGCACAGGCGCAAATTAGACAGCCAAAATGGCATTCGCCGCCGTTCGCAGTCTACACAGCGCCGGCGATGTCGTGGAAGCTCCACTCGCTCGCGAATGTCCGGCTCGTCGACCTCATCTCGACCGCAAGACATTTCGCCTGGCGAACGAGACAAGCATGGCAACTCAGACAGATATGCTAGAAAGCCTCAATCTCTCACCCCGACACACGAAATCAATGAGGCAGATAGTCTGCGCGCTCAGAAGAGAAAGCTCTTGGCACGCAGCGACTGGCTTGGGCTGGCAGCAGCGAGACCATTGCGGCTCAAGTTCAAGCAAGACCGAGACAACGACAGAATCGGCAAGCGACGTAAAGTCCAACGTCAACCTGGAACGCACAATCTTCAGAACCAGCATGAACGTGTGCCAACACCGCCGTTTCAAGGGCAGCACTTCGAAGCCCTCATGAGCGGAGCATTGCCTTCGGAAGATATACAGATCAAGGTAGGTACGGACGCTTTAGCCACTCAAACGCAGTTTTCTCGTCAATTTCAAACTCCAGTCGCTACAAGTGTACGGCCGATCTCCGTTGAATCCGAGCCACTTTCTGAAGAAAGCATGCTCCTCGGCGTTGACGAGGATGGCTTTGAAGCTGGTTCGGCCCAGCCTCTCCTTCGCAGATTCAGTCAGCCTTCGGCGAGAGTGTCTAACCATAGAGACGACTGTGATACCTCCGCCACTGTCAACCGTTGGCCATTCCAGCTCGATCAAGACGAAACCCTGACCCTACAGTCATGGACGGCGCCTGTTGCAAACGAGGGAGACCCCGACACTGCCTCGAATGCTATCGATAAGGAGCACCACGCCTTCACATACGAATGGCAACAAAGAGATCATGTCGACCCCTGGTTTGAAAAGTGTCCAGAAAACGCGCAGATGTACATACCTTCGAACACCAGAACAGTAGAAGACCATAATACTGACTCACGTTCCGACACACCAATGACCACACGGTCTCATGACGAAGGCAGGTGGCAGCGCGTATTGAATGTTAAGCCAGTCATCGCGACTCAGGCGTCAGTGGTTGTACTGAGATCATCCAGCGCTCACGACTCTGAGTCCGACTTGGGTGTTTGGCCGCTGCAAAATTTTGCCGTACCTCAAGACGAGCAAGGCAACGACATGTCCCCAGTCGATGATGGTGCTCAGGTTAGTTTCGTCTCTTTGTTTTCATGGTACAGAAACGCAGACTGATAAAGAAGAAGACTCAGATTCCAGAGCACCTTCAGCCTGATCAGCTTCAAGAAGCAAACGTGAATAAGACTGATCCGGCGCCAATCGAAGTCTCAAGACCTATGGTGGACACGACTGACCAACTCCATAACGACGAGAGCCTCTGGAGAGAGTTCATAATTGAAAGTCAAGACAGCGAAAGTGTTGCTGCGGATGGCATTGGCAAAAGTCTAGGCGTCTATCAGAACGACTCTGGACCGCTTTCCCCAGCTCCGCGATCCACACCGCCCATGAAAAGCTACGGAACCAGATCTGATCGAGTCACGATTGGAGACTCTTGCCTCACTGACCAAGGTTCTGCTGTCCTCTCAGATGGCAACTCCTGGAATGACTTCACTAACACGTCTCTCGCGGGTCACGCAACGACCCACATGCCTGAGGAAGACTCCTCTGACGGATTGAAGAAAGTAAGCCATGAGGGAAAGGGATGCAATATACACATGCCAAGGACCTCTACTCGTGCCCATCAGCGATTCAAAGGGCAGCGAAGGAAGACCACGAATGACTGCGACGTCCCCGAGAGCACAAGGCTTTTCAATACCATCTTACCAACGAGCACGCGAGCGACGGCACACTCCAAGTCAATCTACTCTGTCCCGAGCAGTGGCTGATAGGCTTCCGGGAAAAGCTTCGCTTCACCTCGCTCCACCGGCATGAATTCAAAGGCAGGATGTTTTGATCCAGGGAGGCAGACCATCAAGACAGAGGTAGTTGCATGTCTGCGTATAAGAGTATGCCGCTAGAGAGAGGCTGAGCTATCAAGAGGACTGGGTGTGTAGCTCGCTCTTTTGGACGTTCTGTCGCACGTTCTGTCGCTATTGCCGCTGTCTACGACCCATCGATACATTTGTCGCTTTCCCCTACTCAGAGACTGTCTTGCGAATTCGGTCTTCAGGCATAAGCGTCCCTCGTTCTAATTTCGCCGCTTCGAAGGCAGGCCTCTAGTGCGTCTTTGTCCCTAGGAATGAGCTTCACCTTGAAATCACGAGGAATCGCCACGAGCGCGGACTTGATCTGAGGAGCATTGTGTCAGCCACTACATTGACAAGGACCGGTCATCATACATACCGCGTTATAATCCACATAATCAGTATTTGGTGGCTCGTCCTGAGAAGCCACGATTCTAAAGCTTGAAATCAGTCGTACCAATGCCGAGTATAGCAGCCTGTCTCAAAATCAGTATTAGAGCCACGCTCATGCCCGACTATGGTCCCTGACCTGCTTGCGATGTGTTGACCAGAACAGGCTCGACTTCCGGCGCCGAAGGAAAGATGCTGCAGCCCACTTGAAGCCTTCTCTTTCGGAGGCGAGAGTTGTTCCAGCCATCTCTCAGGATCGAATGTCGCGGCATCTGGACCCCAGTGGCCTACTTCGTGATTTCCGGCTTGAGCGTTGATCAGAATCATCGTTCCTTTAGGAATTAAAGCACCGTCCCACGGAATGTCTGTGGCAGCCTTGCGTGGGAGACTCATTGACGAGACCGTGTAGAATCTCCCAGCCTCCTTCACGATAGCCTATGGCACAGTCAACATCTTCGTCTTTTTGAATACAGGCAAGGACTCTCACATTGATATAGGGAATGTCCTCACTTTCGAGACACTGCTTCCAGGCGTCCTCGACATTTGGGTAGTGGCGTTTGAGATCTTCATATGCACGTTCTTGGAAAACTTGACCTTCCGGCGTTGCCAATGATCCAAGGCAACTCGTCAGCGTCCCAGGTATCGTTTCAAACCCACCTGATACCAACGAAAGGCAAATCGATGAGACTTCTACTCCGGTCAACTTCGTCTCTTCATCCTTGAGAATCGCTGCCGAGACGCATGGCTTGTCGGTGCCATGTTGAATCATTTCCCGGACACGGTCCTAATCGCTTCGATCAATCACTGACTTCTCCGTCGACAACCTTGTCGGCACTTACCAACAGCTCGTTGAGGTACTTGTCTCTCCGATCACGAAGAGACTTGCTTCTGGCGTTCTTCTCATTGTTAGGCAGATACCTCAGTACTGCGAGAGCTGTCAACAAGGTCCAGTGAGCCACTATTCGGTCACACTTACTTGGCACATAATCTTGCATATTCTCGCTCGCACTTCTCAGGAGCGAGATTGCAGATCCAACTTCAAGGATCTCTCGCAGCATATCATCCCAAACACTATCCATACGAATACCATAGCATAATGTCAAAGTCGTGTTCAATGCGTACCGTTGCAAGTATGGTCGAGGATTGAGGTAAGTCTCGCCATCTCCGCTATCTCCGCTATCCCTTACAAGGTCACGAATGAGTGTGTACGTCTCAAGGTCCTTGATAGATGGCATCAGCAAGCGCAGTGAACCTGGAACGACATCTAACCCACTCACAAACATGTCCTGGTATCCTTTCATGGCAGGTCGTCCAAGAGTCTGCCCAGCGGCCTTCCTTTTGTTCTTACAACTCTCATCCCAAGGACTGCTTCCAATCGTAAAGCCTTGAGTAGAAGAAATGACACCATGGAAAGTGTAGAGCTTCGGTCGATCAATGACAGCAGATTGATTTCCGATCAGCATTCGTTTGCAGTCGTCGAAGCTGTTGATGACAACTGCACGAGTATTGCCTAATCGGATTTGGAAGACTGATTTCTTGTATTTCTGCCACCATTTCTACATCACATCCAGCGTCAATTGCAATCGACGAAGAGGCTTCTGGCCATTTGGTATACTTACTTCGCACACTGTTGCATGATCGTCACCTAGTTCGAGAAGATGGCCTGTGATTGGGAGAGCTCCTGGGATCTCAAAAATGCCAGAGATCTTGGGTACGTCGGTCCAGGTACTTAGCTGTGAGGAAGTCCAGATTAGTCTCTGAAACAGATTCGAGCAATATCGTTTACCTTTACTGTGACTGCAGTGATCCCAAGGACTGCAATAATAATGGCCAAGTTAGCATAGACGCCGCCGAAGGAATGCTCCAGAATGCTGGTCAACGACATCGTGATCGCTCTCACCGTGGATTGTGGTACAAAGCCAAGGCGTGTTCATCGACAAGTCGAGAAGCTGACGAATGAGCAATATGTCAATGGCGGTTCGCCTATCGATGTAAGCCGTCACCCGCCTCCCATCCAAGATAACGCTCCACGGCGAGCTTGAGCTGCTTTGGCGAGAGCTTCTGCAGCTGGCCGCAAAGCTCTGCAACCCAGCCGCAGAAGTTTAAATACTAATCATTACCTCATTCTCATTTATTCGTTATATTCGTTGATTCTGTAAATTTGCTCTATTCGAACGCAAGATGAAATCAAGCAACTGTCGCCTTGGGTATCTCTGCACCTTTGCCACCGTATACCGTTTCGCCGTATTGTGCTTCATCATCAGAAGGTTCAACGCCGTACACCATACTGTTGTTGCGTCCAGTAGCGTCTTCGTCGACCTCCATCCAAGTATCGCTGCAAGCAGGGACTGGCCAAACCCGACAGAGCAAGTAGTAAACAATGCCAGCAACGCCAAACCCTCCGAAGAAGTTAAGATTGTAAACATATGTAGCCCCGACTGGCACTGGAGTACCAACAGCGCCGGCAAAGCCAACAACGTTGATGAGTATGCCTGCAATGTATGCTGCATATGCTCGCCAGCTAACACCAAAGTGGTAGTAGTACGGACCATTTTGGAGAGCGCTGTAGAGGTCGCAAGTCTGGAGGTATCCTTTGCGCACACAATAATAGTCACAACACATTACTCCAGCAATGGACGACAGAAACACCGAATAGGCCGAAAGGTAGGTCGTGAAGTTGTTTGAATCCTTGAGCAGGTTCCACGGGCACATCGCCAAGCCAACTGCTGCGCATATATAGGATCCGCGTCGAATGTTGATCCATCGCGGGAGCAGAGCAGTCATATCGGTTCCTGCAGAGATCGAGTTTGCGGCAATGTTCGTACCAAGCTGCGCCAGGGTGAAAGCTGCAGCTATTACGAAGACACCGAATCTTGTAGCACCGGTTACATGCTCTTCGTTCAAGAACTTCTCTAGCAGTGTGAGTGGACTCCAGATTGGGTCGCCTTTGAAGATCACCGTCGAAGATGAAGAGACAATTATGCCGATGAATGAGGTGACCGCGAAACCGACTGGGATGGTGAACAGCTGAGCCCAGAGAGCGTCTCGAGGTCGACGAGCAAAACGCGCAAAGTCAGGATCGTTGACTATGAGCGTAGCAAAGTTGGCGATAGCACTCATAATACCTTTGACGATGGCCCAAGCGAGCTTGCTGCCTCCAATAGTAGAACCTTGGTGGACGATAGGTCCGATGCCATTGGCACGTACAATTGCCCAGATGAAGAACGAGATACCAGCGACTGGGACGAAGTACGCCTTGGCCGTGAAGAGATGTCGAATCTTTTGCACAGGGAACCACAGGAAAGGAAGTGATCCGGCCCAAAACAGAAAGAAGCTGACAAAATCTCTGGTGTTCGTGCCGCTAGAGTTGGGCATAGAATTGTTGGCTCCTCCTGTCCCGTAAGAATCCCAGCTCGGCCAGATGCTCCGAATCATCAGGTAAACACATGTACCGCCAATCCACCCCTGGACTCCGTACCATACGCAAGCCATTCCAGCACGATTGAGGACTGGCCATAAGCTGCCCCAGATTCCAAACGAACTTCTGCAGACTACCGGAAAGGAAATGTGATACTTCGCGCCAATTCGACCAGTCAAGCAGACAAAGCAGGCTGCAATCGAGTACCCAATCCAGACGCAAAGCCAGGACTGCCACCAACTTAAGCCGTCCAAGATGTTCGAGGAGCTGATCATCCATGTGTTGATATTGAAGGAGTCGCTGATCCAGAAAGCGACAAAGTTCCGCGATTTCCATAGTCGACGTTCCGGCTCCACGGGTTTCAAATCTTCGTTCAGAAGCATGAGTTGAGCATTCGTAAGACCTGGTTCGCTCTCGACAGCGATCCTGTCGAAGAACTTCGAGGCTTTAGTGTTTCTGATTTTCTCCATGATCACAGGAAAGCAAAAGGGCAACCCCTTTGCTTCAGGATGATGTAAGAGCAAAGGAGTGTGCTCAGTATGCTGTGAATGATCGTTTGGTGTTAAGCAAGATCTTTCTTGCAGGGCTGAAGTTCGTCTCATGTCACTGAGAGTCGGTGCTTTTGTACTTCGTCTGCCCAGCTTCTCTCGGCAACTTGAAGCACTTTGCTGCAGAGCAGAGTTTTCGCAAATGATCCATTTTGCGAAACTATCTGTCGTTTACTTCTTAAGACGGGCATCATAGCCGTCGGCACGCTGTTCTGTTCGCTGAAGCTGAACGTTATCTTTGTGGTGGTGCTTGGCTGATAGTGATGTAGTGTTACGTCGCGAATAATTCCGAGAGATGTGACTCGATAAGATCGAGTAAAGAGCAATCAAAACATGGGGAAGAGCTGGAGAGCCATAAGAACAGCTCTAGGACCACTGTGATCAGACAAATGCGGCCGCGTCTTGGTCGTGTAACTCTGTGGAGCAAGTATTGACAGCCACAAGTACACAGCTAAGCCATGACGGGGCCTGTGGTCGCCGCCTAGGCATGCCACGCTAGTCACTGCACTGGCCAGGATGTAGCATGGTCTCACACGTGGATCGCATTCTCGCCTTGCCTCTCGATCTTGTGACAACTTTGGCACTTTCGGGCGCGTCATTTGTGGAAGGAATAAGGCCCAGCTCCAAAAGTTTGGTCGAAGGATAATGGCTCGGCAAAGAGAAAGTCCAGTCCAAAGTCAGCATTACTTTCCGAGAGCTGATATAAGGACTGGTAGTCTGTGGTAGGAGGTCGGGTTGTCGATGATACGTCGAGTGTTGAAGCCGTACCATCAGCGCAAGACGATCTTGGGTCGATTCCAAAGTCTGAGATCAAGGTGCTGTTATAACTAAGATACCACTCCAGGGTTCTTCTTGCAGAGTTTAAGATTCGTGCTGGAGCAGAGTGCTGCTCAATGACCCGTACTCTATCTCCGACTTTGCAGAGCTTCTCGGCGTATTCTGTCAACGCTAGCATGCGTGTCTCAATGATGGTCCCGAGAGTGCCGCCTGGCATCGTCAAAGCAATGTATAGCTTGGCGAGCAGGTAAAGAGCGTATGCTGCTCTACTTGCGAACATGAGTCCAGGTAAAGCGAGGAGTGTATTTGTGTCGAATGACACAAAAGTATCGATGATGCCGTGGAGAGCGACCACCAGTTCATACACAGCCGTAATATGTTCTTGACCGACAACGGGAGCAGGGAAGTCGGTCAATGATAAGTTCTGCGGAATGTAGGGTGCTGCAAAGGTCTGCTTGTTCGTTGGAGTGTGTAAAACTGGTTCGTGCATAAGGGCAGTCGCCACATGCTCCCAATAGAGGAGAACTTACTATCTTTTGCCCAAAACCTGTTAGTCGAGGACTTTCGACACTCTCTCTATCGAGGAGCGCGATCTTAAACGCGACGACTTTTATACTATCTTTTAGAGTTGTAAGTCGATGTATCGCTTAATATTTATCTATTCTTACTATATAGAATGTTTAAAGGGATTCCGATAAGTATTCGTCGCGCTATAGAGACGAGGTTCTTATAATATATTACGATCGAGACCTCCGGTCGTAATCTTTGCCTTCGTCGCTATAGGACTATAAGATAGCCTCGATTAATACTTAACAACGTACGTATATATATTATTATCTATATGCATTTAGTCGTAAAAGCTCGGCGATCAAAATGATATATATATCGTATAATATATCGTCGTCGTTGTACTACTATAAAGAGGCGCGCTCTTCTAAAGCCGAGAGGACAAAACTCGTCGACTGACAGGTTTTGGGCAAAAGATAGTAATCTTTATCGAGGAACAGGCTTGACAAGCCCTGCCTCGTTTGACAGCAGACATTTCGATTCATGTCAAATACTATGAGAGCAGATCATTGTGCGATACTGGAGTAATCGAAAAGCCGTGATGGCAACTTTGGCAGGCAAGGCGAAGGTCAGTGACGAGGGAAGGATTCAAATCCCGGTCGGAAGCAAAACATGTGACTACGTGATGCCGACCAATGACACCGCGGTAAAAGACGCATCAATCCGATCAACTCATGGAAGTAGCCCATTGACCGTACGATAGAGTGCCGCCTCTGGAACTATCTACCTTCTCATAGCTAACCATCCGGATGTCGACCAATGGTGGGGCGCTTTGCTCAAAGCATTGTAATTATGGAATCCACAGCAGTTAGACCACGCGGTAACGGCCTCCACCTCCAGAACGGCTCTCTGCATCCTGTGCTTGCAGTGTGCCTTCTGTCAAGTGACGTGAAAGCTCGCGCATCGCGGACTGCACCGCGATCTCCGTATCGCCTTCCACCAAGATGTAGAGCTTCGGTTCGTCGCCAGGGTTGACTTCTTTGCCCGCCGGGTAGTAAATACCCTTGGAAGTAATGGAAGTTCCTGTCGCTTCAAGAATTTTAGCCACATTCGTCCTGTTCGTGACAGCCCATCTGGCCTTCTGCGGAAAGTCGTTGATCTCGAGCGTAGCATGGAAAGCACCGGCATCTGGACCACGATTGTCGATGGGCGCTCCGGGACGGGTTGCACCCTTTGTTCCGAGACGGTTGTTGATGCTGGCGGCAGCCGCTGCAGCTCTTGCAACTGGATCACTGATCGTGGCAGGATTGGCGGCGGGCGTTTCAGTCTTCGAGACCTTCAAAGCATTGGCCAAGTGAGCTTGCAAGTCGGTGCGGATGTCGCCTTGAGCCTGACTTTGGCCACCTTGACCCGTCTGCTCAGCTTGGGCATCACGATCCGTGACCTTGCCAGCAGCTTTCGAGACAAGCTTCTCGACATCGCTCTCTTTCTTGTCTTTCTCCTTCTTAGCCTCTTCATTTTCTTCCTCCGGCTCGTCTCCAGTCTTGAACATGCTCTTCTCGCGTGCACGTTCAGCAGCACGAGCAGCATCAAGGCGCTCGATACCATGGCCACCAAAGCCTGAACCTGCCCGTGAGGCCTCACCAGCCTCGACCTTTTTCTTGTGTGCTGCTGCCAGTTCTTTGAGACCATCTGGAGGTTCTTGCTTACTGTCTTCCAAGCATCTAACGAGGAAAGGCGCATATCGATCCTGCTCGGGAGTGACGAACGTTACAGCGGTACCGGTATTTCCAGCACGACCGGTGCGGCCGGCACGGTGGACATAGTCTTCTCCGTGATTTGGCGAATCAAAGTTGATCACCAACTTGAGCTGCTTCACGTCAAGACCTCTCGCCGCCACAGAAGTGGCCACCATGATGGGTATGGCGCCAGACTTGAAGTCAAGGATGGCCTGGTCACGGTCGATCTGCTCCCTGCCTCCGTGTACAGAAACGCTAGGGTATCCCTTCTTGCCCAGTTCCTTGAAGATGTGGTCGGCAGTTTCTTGTCTCTCGACGAAGATTAGAGAACGAGCGTCTTCGTCTTCTTCGTGCAGATTGCCGAGCAGCTCCAGAACGCGACGGAACTTCGTATCTTCAGGTCGCACCTCGATGATCTGAGTAATCTCGGGAGCCACGACACTGCGACCGCCCACGACAATCTCGACTGGTCTCGAAAGTGTCTTTCGTGCGAGAGATTCCATCTTCTTTGGGAAAGTTGCCGAGAAGAGGACAGTCTGCCTGTCTGGGCGAACATTACCCAAGATACGGGTAATCTGAGGCTCGAAACCCATGTCGAACATGCGATCTGCCTCATCCATAACGACGTAGGTAACTCGGCGCAGATTCGTGACGCGGCCTTGATTGGCAGCGAGAAGATCGATCATGCGTCCTGGGGTGCATACAACGACCTCTGCGCCTCGCTTCAATTCTGCTATCTGATCCTTGATGGGAGCACCACCGTAGGCGCACACACCACGCAGACCAAGCGCCTTCAAGTATGGTTTGCATTCGCGATGAATTTGGACGGCAAGCTCTCGAGTCGGGGCCATAATGATGCCGATAGGGCCTTCCAGGTTTGCTACCGGGCGTTGATCCTTGATGTGACGGAACATGGGCAGAATGAACGCCAAAGTCTTGCCTGAACCAGTCTTCGCAATACCAATGGTATCACGGCCAGACATGATAGCCGGCAGAGCTTGACACTGAATTGAAGTCGGACTCTCGAATTTGTTCTCCCGAATCACGTCCAGCACCTGGGCACCAAAACCAGCCTGTGACCACTTCGTGATTGGCTTCGGCGGATCTACGCCTCTAACGGTGATATTGTCGAGCTCAGACCTGAGCGTCGTGACATCGTCTTCAGTCATTTCCGAGACCTCGATCGATTCGTTGTAAAAGTTCTTGCGGAATTCTTCGTAGTCGATCTTCGAGTGGTTGACAGCAGGAATCTCCTTCTTCTTGCGCCTAGCGGGGTTCAGTAGATCTTCGGGATTGTCACCGACTGCATCGAGATCTGGACCATCATCCTCATCAAAGAGCTGAGGCTCTCGTGCGCCACGCTTGGCTGCACTTGGCTGTGGTCGTCTCTCTGGAACCTCCTCGAGATTGTTCATGAAAGCATCTAGGGGATCGACCTCCTCATCCACTTCCATTGCAGTATCAGCAGTAGCAGAAGATGTCGTGGCTGGTACAGAGGGTTCGGCATCAGGCATAGTGGCATCCTGGTCATCTTGCGCTTCTTCCGCGCGCTTTTGAGCTGCCTGTCGAGCGGCCTCGGCCTCTTCTTCGTCGCTTCGAAGATCTTCGATGTCGTCGTCTTGGTCATCTTCGCCATTAGTAGCCGCAGCATCACTTGTAGTAGACTCGAGGGCAAGGTCAGGAAGCTTCTTAAACTTGCGCTGCACGTCATCCTCGTCGTCCAGAGCAGCAGACTTTGCTGCTGCAGCCTTGTCGCCAGTCTTTTCGGAAGCACTCTTATTCAGACCGAAGCCCGTAATCTTGGCATCTTTGGGTGCCACGCGAGAGCCTGCACTGTGGTTTAGCAGTGCACTCGAATCCAGCGCCTTTACATTGCACTCACCTTTCGGCACATTGACTGTCTGCGGGACAGCGTTTAGAGCATTTGCGTTTCCATTAGCGATAGCGGGAACGGCTGCATCGCCACCAAGTGTTGCTTGGTCGGACTTCGACTTGCCTTCCGTCTGCTTCTTGATGGCCTTAGGATCGAACTTAGCTCTCGTTGTCGCAGGTGTATCTTCGAATGTTGGAGCAGGCGCTGGGGAACCGACAGCTGTGGTGGGATGCGAGGTCGATGGCGAGGCAGCGGTCGGGGTCAAAGCAGAGGTAGAAGCAGCATTGTCAGCTGCCAACTTTGCCTTCTCCGCTGCGGCTTTCTTTGCCTTCCATAGCTCGACCTTGGCCTGTCTCTCTGCTTTAGCTTTCTGCTCAGCCTCCTCCGCTGCTGTTGGTGGCGGCTTTCGAGAGTCACCATTAGAGGGTCCGTTCGATGTAGGCGGTCGTGAAGAGGGCTGTTCATTTAGCAGGGTTCCAAGAATGAAATGTCGAGCGGAGTCACGTACCTCGCTACCGTCCACCGAAGTAGTCTTTATCCGCTTAGTCCTGTGTCCGTTATCGTGCAAATGGTCGTCTTCACGTGGATGTCGCGGCTTGTTCTTCGGGTCTCTCACCGGAGATCTCCCATTCTGAGGGCCTCTAGAACGTGAGCGAGTTCCATGGCGACGGTGACCCTGCTCTCGGGACCGATCTCGTTCATAGCCGCGGTCGCGATGGCTGCGATAGTAGTCTCTGCTTCTGTCGCGAGTCCGGTCGTCGCGGCGCTGTCTGTCTGTCAAACTTCTGTCGGTGTAGTAAGTGTCGCGGCCTCTTACATCTCTGCTGCGCGATCGTCGACGATAGCTCCGATCGTATTCTCGATCCCGGTCGCGCCGAGTGTCACGGTCGCGGTCGTCTCTCCTACGCGCTGGTGAGCGGGCCATCTTGTGCGGCCGGATGTCGATCGTCCGTACTGCACGCTCTTTGCCGCTCGCTGCTTCTGCGACGCTTTCGCCCCTCTGGTCCCTCTCCTCCGAGCCCAATCGCACAGATCGCCTCTGTAGTAGAGTCTGTACGTGCGTTGTTGCTGCACCTCCGCCTCTCAGTCCTGCTGCCCGCCTTTCGCCGCACAAGCCCGCAGAATGCGCCTTACCTCAAGCAGAATTGCTGATTGTAGTTGTCGGTGTGTCGCTGAGGACAATGCCTCAGAAGTATGGTGCTATGCCGCAGTGCAGACCGCAGGCGCAGTTGGGGTGGTGGTGTGTTTCTTTCGAAGTGAGCATTTGATAGCAGCAGAAGAAGTTGACAGCTCGAGCACGTGAGCTGGCGGAGGATGGCTTGGCGTTTTAAGGTTAGAGCGAAGGCAAGTACCAAGCCAAGTTGGAAGAGCTTGAAACACGCGAGCAAGCAAGCAAGCACGGGGAGCTGTCGCTACTCTGTCGCAGTGAGAGAGAGCCCAGCCACACAAACACTCCTCCACCACCACCACCTCCACTCCAACTGCACCACCTCCACGCCCATCTGCCGGTCGCACAACATTCCAAGGACGAAATCGAAGATCATAAATCACTATAAACACTGATATGCTCGGGCGGGTGCTGGTGCGCTTCCCTGCGCGTCTGCCTCGCTCTCTCCTGCAACCCAAACATGGCCTGAATCCGAATTCATCTATCACTCTGCCAATTCGCACATACGCCACACCAGGTAGACCGAAGAGCGTTGTGGGCGAGCCGTCGCGTCCGGTTAAGCGCAATGTCAAGAAGGCTGCTGCGAAGCCACGCGATGGATCGAGTGCTGCCGAGAAGAAAGTTGCCTCCAAGAAGCGCACAGGGACGAGAGCTAAAACACCAGAGCAAATCGCGGCGATAAAGCAGAAGGAGGCGGCAAAGAAGGAGGCATTGGCGAAACGAAAGGCTGCGCAGAAAGCGGCAACCAAGACGAGCAGAGAGAAGGAGAAGCTTCAAGAGCTCAAAAAAGCCGCGCTTGACCCACCAAAGCAGAGAGCTGCTGCAAACGCCTACATCACGTTCTTCACAGAAAAGGCCAGGGGCCATCCAGCGAGCGAGGGGAACAAACTTCCCGAGAGGGCTAAGGAAATAGCTGCCGAGTGGAAGAACATTTCGGCTGCAGACAGAGAGGTGAGACCCATCTTGCTTTGACAGAGAACGTCCCGCATATTGACACGCGCATCAGCATTACAATCACTTGACACACACCAAGAATGAAGAGCAGCAAGCCATCTTCAAACGATGGATGGAATCACACACTCCTGACCAGATTCAGAAAGCCAATGATGCTCGTGCTCAGCTTCGAAAGAAACTGCCTTCCCAGAAGAACAAATGGGCCAAGATTGCAGACGAACGCGTACCCAAGAGACCAGCGAATTCTTTTGCGCTCTTCAATACCAATCGTCGAAGCAGCGGCGACTTCCAAGGTATCAAGCTCGGCGATGCTTCAAAACTGATTGCGCAGGAGTGGAAGGCATTGAGCTCATCCGAGAAAGAGGTTCGTGGTCATCTAACGACTTACGCCACTTGACTGCCCACTGACCTTTCTGTTGCAGAAATACGACAAAATCTACAAAGATGACTTTCAGCGCTACGTCTCCGAATACAGCACTGTGTTCGGACACCCGCCACCCACGGTCAATGCTGCCGAGGCGACTGCAGCTGCATAGATACTTGATATTCGATCCTGGTGGTTATGATCGGCACGGCGTTCGAGGCGTGAGGTCAGTTGAGTGAGGTGCTTTGTATGGTCCACTATGTTCTCGCGACGTGATCGATGAGCTTTGTATATGTACGGTGGATGGATGATCAGCGCGCGATAGGTGAATCGTAAGGACGGATTGCATTTGCTCGCGCAAAGGCAGGAATCTTATGTCAAGGAGTACAGGCGACTTCTTTGCTGCAAGTTGGTCTCTTTGTGTATACCCACGACTGAGCTGTTTATGCGGTACTTAGCACTGTAAGACAAATGAAACAAACTATATTTATTGCAAACTGTGGAGACGAAGGTGACCAATTCGCATCTCTCTAAAGCCAATCTCAATCAGCATCTCCCGATATGAACAACCAAGAGCGATACCTGCCATACCCTAGCCAATCTTACATCACTTCAACCCAAGAATATCACGAATACGAGCACACAAGCAAAGATGTCGTGATGTTGGCAACAGAACCCTTCAACCGCACACCCAAGCACCTCTCATTGGACGATCTCTGCATGGAGCTAGCTAAAGTACTGTTACTAACAAAATCGTTACTAACAACACGATTCTCAAGACAAATCTGATTGGGAGTCGAGGCTGAGACGCTAAGGAATGTTTTGTTAGTAACAGCTGCAAGAGATACGAAAAACGCAGGAAGACAATGTGAGATTGGTGGCCTCGATGTGAAGCCAACATGCGGTGTGCGTAAAGAGCAGGTTTTGGGCTTGTTCTGGTGGTATGGGTGGCTGGAACCAACAATATTGATTGATGCGAGCATGGAAAGCTTTCCCATTGCGGCACTTTGGTTGGCAAGGTTGTCGTCGTACTTAACGCTTGACACAAGGCTATAGTCTGCAAGTGACCATCACAGTACTTTGTGCTCAATGAAGTCACAATGAGTGCTGCTTCATCACACGATCTCATGAATTGTCCTCTCAATGACAGTTGTGCCTGCTCGTGGAGGGATGGTTGACATCCTTCCTTCTCAAGAACAATGCAGAAAAACACACCCAGGTTCCTTATGTACCCATTGAAGACAAGACCGCAGGACCCAAACTTTTCTAGTTTCTGTTCTTCATCAATCTCGTTGTCATCTTTTTCTTCTTCTCATCATGCCGCGTCTCTGTATGTACCTAGGCCCAAATGCTGTTTTCTCATGTGGTTGAGCCAATCCTGTTCCCAATGCACCCAAACAATCGCTATGCTCGCTCCTTCTCTGTCAACTTCTCATCTAAATGGCTTCGCTTTTACATGTTCCTCGCATCAGTGGGTTTCAGTGGATTGGCACCTTTCAATGGATTTGCACCAGAACTTGGTGCCAACGAGCCCTCGATGCGTTGTTTGGCTTTCTGTTTCTCTTCCTCGGTGGGGTTTGCAGTGGGCTGATCCGGAAGATGAGGAGCGTGCCCAATGGTACGTCCAATAGACATGCCAACGCGGACCTTGAAAAAGTGTTAGCTAGCGCACAGAGTATGCCATTGCATACGTTACTCACCAATGTCTCCAAGGCTCCATTACTATTGGCAACCAGGTCTTCATCAAATCCCATCACGCCAGGCTCAAACAAGAGCAGGATAGTAGAACCTCCAAATTTGAAGTATCCAAGCTCTTCCGCACGCTTCACATTATCGCCCTTCTTGCGAGTGATGACAGTCGAGCCGACCATCATAGCACCAACACAGATGACCATGACTTTCCCATGACACACCGAGTCGATTGGTACGCAGACTCGGATGTTCTCGCCGTAGACATCAAGCGCCGACCTGATAGCCATTGGGTTCACTGTGTAATACTCGCCATCGATCAGTTTGGGCTCGCCCATAACACCGTCGACAGGAATATGGAACCGATGATAGTCCTGCGGTGCAAGACGGAATATCCCTAGCGCGCCGTTTCTATAACGCTTCGCATCTTGTGGGTATGCGTCTGCGAGCAAACGCTCGACGCTAAATTCTCGACCTTTGACCCAGATTCGCTGAGCGTCTTCAAGGCGATTGAACACGACCGATCGGCAATCTGCAGGACTGACGATGACGTGAGGGTCATCTGGTGCAGAGCAGGGTCGAGCATCTGGTTTCAGTTCTCGGTAGAAGAACTCGTTGAAAGTCTTGAATTTGTCGGTTGACAGTAAAACCTCGCTCATATCCAGTTGATGGAAGTTGATGAAGCCTGGAATCTGTGACGCTGAAGCAGGGTCGTCAAATTTGCGCCCTTGCTTGAAAGACATGGAGCGAAGGAGCTTGCGGGCTACGGTGAGGTTAGCTCAATTTTCATTTGGTTACAGAACTGGCGCGAAAGGGTAAAGACAGAAGGGCAGTCGGAGTGCATAGGTGAGAAGTTGCATACCTCGTTTCTTCTCCATTTCCCTGCTCTTGAGGCCTTTGTAGAGAAGTCGGATGCCAAGACGGACGTAAACACTCATGCGTTCTTCATTGATCATGCCAGTTCTCCTGTCTTGCACAAGGATATTGGCACTATTGGCACCTAGACGATAGCCTCCGTAGGACACCTGTATCGCGAGTCAGTTGGTCGTCCTTCATGTCCATGACAGTGGGTGCTAAATACCTTCGTGATGACTTTAGAGTACCATTTACGTTGCGCTTGTGAGCTGGTGACAAAACCAGCCATGACGAGATTGTTGACAGCTCGCCAGTCGCTGCTTGCACATGTTGCGATGTGCGTAATAATATCAGCATCAGTTGCCTTGCGGCCTCTAGCAATACGAGGCTGGTGACAGATGGGACACTCGGAAATCTCAACCACGTGCTCTTCGCCTGAGTCTTCGGCAAGCTCGTCTCCGTCTTCCTCCAGGATGTCGCCGCGCTCGCCAGCCTCTCCAAGATCGCTGACCTCCAGAGCTGGGACCGAAGAAGCATTGGGCTGGAAGTTGGCGGGTGTCCGAGAGCCGGTCAAGTAGGGTGTGCCATTCGCAGGACTTGCTGAAGGGGAGCTATTGGATACAGAAGTAATGCCAGCGGAAGTCGAATTCACCGACATGGACGAGTTTCTGGGAGACAGTCCAGGTCGCTCATTCTTTTCCTGGTTCTTCATCAACTGTGACTCGAGACAGATAACGGCTTGATCCATTGTCAGATATTCATCGCCGCCATTGACATCTTGCCAGCGACGGAAGAACCCATCGATGGTACTATCATGGAGTGTACTGCCAAGGGTGTCGAGCATAGTGACAAGCTCGATCTTGTCAATCTTTCCGCTCTCGTCCGCATCGTATTGGCGTAAGAGCACACGCCAAAATTGTTGTCGAAGTGCTCTGTACGGCAAGTACTTGGCACGGATGTAGAGGACAGGACGGTGCTTGTCTTCCCATCTCGCCTTGTTCTTGAGCTCGAGGGGCAGTTCGAATGCATTCAAGCCCGCTTCGTCAGCAGGATTGAGGGCATCCTGGTCTTCCTGGGTGGTATACTGCTTATCATCGCTAGGCATGCTACGCGGAATAGGACGTTCTCTCTCGGTGAATGACAGCTCAGAAAGACCATGTTGATGGCCGGGCCGAGCATCTCCAGACTTGAGGTTGTTGTTACTCGTCGACTTCGCTAATTTCGCGAGGTTGGTAGACGAATTGCGGTTGCTGTTCAGCTTTGGCAGATTGTTGGAGCTCGAACTTCGAGAAAGAGGGTTTCGAAACCGCTTTCGTTTTTGTTCAGCTTCGTGGATCGTGTGTTCAGGATCTGGCAATCGATAGAGACCAGTTTCTGGGTCGGCCTCTGGAGACAGTTCCCTGACTTTGTCCAGAGGGAAGGTACAAGTACCGACAAAGTCGTTGCCCGAAAACTTGTCGCGGTCGACAACTGCGAAGCTTAAGCTAAAGTTCTGTTCATGCTTCTGAACCTGGAAGACCAGCTTCTCGTCGTAGACAGGGTTCAGATTGTGGTTTACAACGCGCGTCCGGTAGGTCTTTCGTCCAAGCGAGGTCACGACAAAAGGGTCCATGTCATAGCTAGTCTTGGTCATATTCTTCTCCGGAGGCAGATCGGTGATTTTGTTGATCTCCAGGAAAAGTACTCCAGCTACGTCGGACGTAGCGCCGAACTCATAGGCACTCAACTTCTTCTTACGACGGAGTCTTCTCAGCTTCCTGCGTCGCTTGTTCCTCTGCTTCTCCTCAGTTGTGCCTGTAGGTGTCCTCGTTCCGTCGTCCGTCTCATCTGAAGGCTCCTTCTCGTCGTCCTCTTCGTCAAGATCCTCCAGGCCTTGACTGTTCACTCTACGAAGCATCTCTTCATCATCTTCCTCGTCATCGTCTTGCTCTGGGTCGGAGACAATGCCCGCGAATCTTTGCAGTATCTGCTGCGGAGTGGCAGCCGAATTTGTGGGATCGGCGAGCTTGAAGCGAACCAGCACTTCTCCAGAAATGTTGCTGTCTTTCTTCTGTTTCCGACGTCCTTTGCGTCTACTCTCTAGCTTGTACCATTGCGGTTCCGGGTTGATATTTCCTGCTGCAAATACCTCTTCCAGGACTACGTCAAACTCTCCCATGTAGTCCTTTTTGAACCTGTCTTTGTCCCAGCATACAGCTTCAAGCAGCGCCGAATCTGGCGAGACGATCGGAAATTCGAATGTCTGGTTCCATTCCGGATTGAGAGTCTTGCTCACGACGCTGGTGGCCTCCTTTGCCTCGCCTAGGGTGATTACTAGGTACGGATCTGAGGTGCCCGACTTGTCCTTGGCTGCGAGATTGCGGCCTTTGAGGACTTGCACCTTGAGGCTTAGTCCCATGCCCATGTGGTCGCCCTCCTGCGACCTGCCATTGCCTGGCGTGGACATGTTTCCAGCACGACTAGGACTATGGCTGCGGCTCTGCGTGGCAGGCGGGGTGGAGGGTGCAGAGCTGGAGGTGGGATAGGCTCCGCTGCTCTTCACGCGGTGCAGCGAGAGATGGGAGGGGAGATGCGGGCGAGGCATTGTGGCAGGCGGCAGCAAGTGCTACTTCTACCTCCTAGTGCTTGCTCCCCCGTCACTCGTCGAAAGCTTGCAGCTGGCAGTGTGTCTGGGCGCTGCAACCCATGACAAGCACAAGAAGCACAAGCACGGCGGGATGTGCCACGCAGGCTCAGGTGAGGCTGTGACGGCCGCCAAGCTCAGGCACGGCGGCGAGGTGGAATTAAGTACTAGAGCAGTAGGTGATACGCGTAATGCGGCAGAAGTCAATGGTGGAGTGAGGGTAGGCTGTTATTTAGGCCAAGACGAGCGAGGAACAGAGCTCTGTCATCGGAACTTTATGTGCCGTCGTTTGGTTGTGACTGCCCCTCCTGAAGCCCACTTTCACTGTGCAAATGGAAGTGCAGTGCTGCTCGTTTAGCCTCGCCAGCGTCTCTTTGTGGTGATGATGAAAGGAGCGCATCCCATCCGCGAATATTTAATCCCGCCGAGCACTTTCCCAGCTTCCCAAAACTGGCACAGCGGCATTGGTGCGACGCAGCCACGAGCAATCAGCTTACCGCGTGGCGCTGTCCTGATCGACCCCGGCAGATGGATTAGATGAATCAGCGAGATCAATGAAACACGCTCTGGCCCTCATAAATGCCTCAACGCGAGGCTGATGTCCTCCTCGCTGCGCCTTCTGTAGCAGCAGACTGGCTGCCGTCTTCTCAAGGATGATACAACCACCGAGAGTGGCCACTGTTTGCCTAGGCGCCCAGTCCTCTCCGCGGAACTGAGATACATCGATACATCACCTACAACGTGCCAACCTCACTTGAGACGGGTCCTGGCATCTCATGCATTCTCCACCAGCTGCCTTGGCTCTGAGCCGTACTGACGAGCCTTGTCCATGGAGATGAATTCTCAAGCGTGCTCTCAAATACTCTCTCTTGATGGATCGCTTCCCTGCAGCTGGTCCCTTAGCTTCAGCTGAATGAGAAGTGGTTCGCATAGTCAGGATCAGGCAAGCGGGAGCGTTCTGAGGTGAAGCTGGAGAACCATCCACCCAACTTCACGTAGCCGGCACAACTCCCTTCCCAAGCACTCTCATAGCTTCACATGCCTAGATGATGAATAGCAGGCGGATGCAGAGGGCGAGGAGCTGGTGGTCAATGTCTTCTACACTCGTGATGGTCCGTCACATCACATACGTATTCGCTCCCGTGCGTAACGATCCTTTAGCATGGCTTGGTTGATATTACAAGAGTATAGAGGAGCTTGCGAAGAACGAACTCTTTCGGTCTGACGCTTGTTGTAGAGACTCACCTGGCCGGGTGTCTCTGTAAGTAGCATTTCTGTGAATAGGCCTAGTCGACGATTCCAAAGCATAGGAGAGCGCAGAGCGTAGAGTCTTTGCATTGGGTGACTGCTGTACGAGCTCACCTCATTGTGTGCTTCCGTCCAGCTCTGCATACCAAGTACAGCTGCACACAATCAGCGTTTATCGGACGCACCTCTAAAGCAGGACCGTCCTTGAAAACAGTTGCATTATGGTCTTGATGGGATCTCACTCACCGATCGCTCTTCAGCAGACGACATCCTCGCCCGGGCCTGGCTTCGACCTCCACAGCACAGTTGAAGCCTTCCATGAGAGCGGATCAGGGCATCTGAGGAAGAATCAAGCTGCGGAACATCACACATCGAGATCAATCTCGCCCGGACAACGAACATGGTCACGATCGGCTGGAGCCTGCAGAGCAGGAACAGGCTTGGAGAAGAAGAAGCAGATGCAGCCAAACGACTGCTTTCACCGTAAGATATGCCAAGATTTCCATTCATTCATGATCATTATCTCAATGGCAGACTCTCTCACAGTCAAATGCCGAATCGAAATGTTCGCATACGCGCGAACTCATCCATCTCTTATATTCGTACACTTCCAAGAAAGATCTCCGTCCCTTGTAAGCAACCATTCCTCAATCGCTTTTCTGTATGCCTTGTTACAAGTCTCAAAACCTCATCACTTTTCTGTAATCCATCCAACCATTTTGTGCGACTCCAAGTGCGCTTTCTTGTCTTCTTCCTCCTCCTAGTTATCTTGCTGCTGATCCGGGAAGCATGGCTGACTGCGGCAAGGACTCCTAAATGGCCAGGTCAATATCCATAACACTGCTAGACCTGACCTCCACAAGCCAAAGGAGGGGATGTTCGTGATACTTACTTGTAACCATCTGCAGACCAGACTCTTGCATCCGTTCCAAAAACCCCTCGTGCCTTCTTGTTCGGTGTCTTGGGACCTGTATCCTCCTCACTGCCAGGTGTCGATTGCTGAGACTTGAGAGGACTTGATTCAAGGCTTCGAGGAGTCAAGTACTGCATCCCCGTGCCGGGCTTCGGACGCTTGGGAGTCGTCGGGTCTCGCAGAAGCTTTGTGGCCTCAAGAACATCTACGTCCTTCGACTTGGTCTTCGTCGACTTCACTTTCTTCGACAGGTCTGGGCGAGAGATGATATATTCTTCTGTGGGGAGGGGAATAGCCGGTTAGTGATCTAAAGAGCGCTTACCATAGAATGTGCCATGAGGCGTACCAATCTCAGAATCGCTGATGTCTGGTTCTTGCTCAATTTGCGATACATTGTTGTTGTCTTCTTTCTCCGACTTCTTGGAAATCGGTGCCATGTTGCCTTACTAGCCTCGGCATGCGACGACAAGTTCGTTGAGTGAAGGGTGGATGGGGATGTGTCTGCACAGGGGTGCCAATGTTGCAGTTGTGTGGTTGAAAGATGGTGTTGGTGTCGAGGTCGAGAGCGCTGAGAAGACTGAAGGTCACTTGACTCGGCCGTTGGTCTTTGCATGTGACAGCCTAAATGAGCTCACCGCCGGGTCAGCAAAAGTGAGGGTGTGAATTGACATCTGAAGTGAGGCGTGTCGCGCGATCTGGTCCTGGTCGAAGGCCCAACAATGCTCTATTGTATGCCAACCTGCTATGAAGTATATGCAGTGCTCTGGCGAGCACGGGCAAATCCTCCCACTTCTCCATCCATGGTAGGGCAGTCAGAAGAAAGGCTTCTGCAGAAGTTCTGCGCGGTCGGAATTCACTTCAGATCTCATCATTCCGTCTCTCATTTCCGTCCGAAATGCAAATCACGGCTATGCTTGCCACGAATCCACAAGGCACCGAACACTTTGTCTTCTGGCCTTTCCAGCACATCTCCGTCACCTTGAACGCCGCGCTATGCACACTCATGCCCAAACCAGTTTGATCATGAAATTGGCCAAGAACCTCAAGCAGTCTCTCCTGGCAGCAAGTTGCCCTTAACACCGAACATCTTTCCACTTACGACCGCCGAGAAGCCATCCACCTGCCTGGCATATTGCTCAACTTGACGGCCGACCAAAAGTGATTCGAGGCGGGATGGCTCTTGCGGCAATTTGAACAGCTTTTGCCACTCATCCTCAGGCAGGAGAGTCTGCTTCTGCTGCGTGCGGAGGGCATTTTCTTGCTTTCGCTTCTGCTGCCATTGCTGGATCTTGGCCTGCTCTCTTGCCAGAGACCGCTGGTAGTATTGAGCATTGTTCTGCTCAGTCTGGTGGTTCTCAATGCTCTCCAAAAGTAGATCGCATGTCTTCTCCAGGAACGGATCGATCGAAAGATCCAGGCTTTCAAGATTGGGAGCGAGTGGGGAGTGAGAGATATTCGAATCGTATGAGAGCTCAGCAAGAGATGACGGGAAGTTCAACGCCGTCTTCTGCGGTGGTTGTTGTGGCAGCTGGTGCAAGAAAGAAGTGAGGAGGTGCGAATTGTGAACTTGAATAGGCAGCTCGACGAGAATGTCCTGGTAACGGAGGTTGGACTTTTGAATGCTGTGCAGAGGTTAGCGGGAATTGTGATGCCTGGCATACACTCCAGAGCGCCTGGCACCTACCTGTCCGTTGTGAACTTTCCCTCCTTGAATGCAGCCATGAACGACGGTGATAACCGGTAGGCCTTCAGGCTCAAGCTACCTTGACTGCTCCGCGACACATCGAAGACGAGGGCCACGGCTCGCTCGTCTTGTGCGCGCTGGAAGAAGTTCTGATTCTCAATGAAGTTCTGGTTGACAAAGTTGCCCATGCTCGTGCTGATATACCAGCCGACGCTCTGCGCGTCCACGTTCACTTCTCGCAGGAACTTGATCATCTCGTTCTGGTAGGACACATTGCTCTTGGCGCGAGGAGCCGCTGCTGCAAGAGACGCGGCATCTTGCTGGTGGTATGGGTCTGAAGTGCTCGACGGTTCTGGCGCCGCAGCTGGATATGGGAAGGCGTTGGTGACCTGGAGTTGCGACTTGTCGTCCAGACCAACCAGGAAACCAGTCGCGGGTGTGGGAAATGTGGCAGTCGAGTGTTTGATGATTCGCATAATCGTAAGCGCCTCAATCTTGACCTCGCTCAACGGCGAGTCCTTGAACGATATTTCCGCCATGTTTGCGTTGAATGCTCGCTCGCTTGGTCTTGCGTTGTCGTGGTCGCGGCGCAGTCGTCAAGACAGGAGTGCTGGCGGAGCTTTGGATGGATGTCGCTTCTGGTCCCTGGACGCGAAATTCGAGATACCACAGTGGGGCTGCCGAAGTTTACCCAGAAGCGTCACATGCTTCGTCCTTCCAACAACAACAACGACACCTTCATTCAATGCTCTTGCGGTGCTTGGGATCACGTATCTTATCGCAAAAGGTACTCTTTAACTCTTTACCTGTCCGACATTCGTGCAAATTCGAAGGTTCGGCTCGTGTCTACCGCAGTTTTCACAACAAAACACCCATTATGTCTACAAATGGTACATCGAAAGACCTTGACCCAAATCAGGGTGGCGATGCGAACAAGAAGACCTACCACAAGAAGGCGACTGGAGAGGCATTGAAGACTGCAGAATCTCATTCCGCTAGCAAAGATCTCAAACTATATGGCTCATGCTTCTGCCCTTTTGTCCAGCGGGTCTGGATATCGCTTGAGCTCAAGGGTCTTGATTACGAGTATGTGGAGGTTGACGTCTACCGCAAGCCAAAACTACTGCTCGACATCAATCCCAGAGGACTCGTACCTGCTTTGAGACATGGCGAATGGGGATGCTATGAGAGCACAGTGTTGATGGAGTACCTCGAAGATTTGCACGAAGGCCGAGCCCTCTTGCCCAAGGATCCTAAGTTGCGAGCTTCTGCACGTCTTTGGTCTGATCATATCAATCGTCACATCATACCTCTGTTCTACAAGTACCTTCAAGCCCAAGATCCAAATGATCAAGTCAAATTTGCAGGAGAGCTCAAAGGCCAGATAGCGAAGATCGTAGAGGTAGCTGACCAGGACGGACCATATTTTTTCGGATCAGAAATGGGATTCGTTGACGTACAACTGGCACCTTGGATTGTCAGACTCGAAAAGGTGCTAAAACCATACCGAGGCTGGCCGGATGCTGAGCCTGGCTCCCGATGGGATAGGTGGGTACGTGCTGTAGTGGAAGCAGAGCCGGTCAAGAAGACTACAAGCACAGACGAGTTATATCTGGACAGCTATGAGAGATACGCAGAGGTAAGTTCTAGGTCAATTCGGAACTGGATATGTTCTGACCCTGACGTAGAATCGACCGAATACCTCCCGAGTGAGAGAAGCGATTAACTCTGGTGGCGGTCTGCCCTAGAGGCCGTTTCTATCCTTCATTCCAGAAGCGATGTCACAATGGCGGAGACTAGTACCAACGACAGATGGCAACATGGACGCTGAAAGCAGATCTACGAGTATTTCATATTTCATTCGAAAGTCAGTCAAGTGCTTGCGCAAGTTACGCCAACCTGTGGACGATGTCACGCTAAGTTGCAGCTTCCCCTATGTAGTGCCTCTCACATATACAATGAAGCACAGAACAACAAGCATCACCAGTCGCAACACGCTTCGTGCCTGCACTTCTGCACATTCCGGACACGAAAGCTAAGCCGATTGCCATCGACGATGAGCGGTGCCGCTTGACTTTATCATCAATGCTCGCATTCAGGTTTTACAAACTCCAAAACACGAGAGAACCGGATCTGTGCACATCTGGAACTCTGGCAGCCAAACCTAGACCCTATAACAACCACGAGGGCCAGGGACAGCTCCGAAGTCTACAGCCACGACGGGCTGCTATAGATGTGCTTATAGCTCTCCCTATAGCGTGGCGATCCCGTTTCACAAACACGGCTTCAGAGACACTTTCAGCATCAGACCATACCACATACTCGTACATCACCGTGCTTCGTCAAGATTCGTCCTGGATCTCAACCCTACTTAGTAGCTCGAACTTGATCAAACAGGTTTGAAGTCGCCACGTCCCAGCACATATTGCCTCTCTACATCACAATATCACAAACGGGGGTCAAACTTTTCACACTCTCGCGAGTCATGATGGGACAACCAGATAAGGGACCTACTTCAAGCAAGATCCCTTCTACGGCTTGCTCACAGTGACAGCTAGATGCCAGCGTACGTGCCGCCTGTCGGCATCAGAACAGCTCGGGGATATATGTTTAAGGTTGTCTGACTCGCCACGCGACCTCACCTGTTGTCAGCTTGACAAGCTTGAACTGACGACTGCGTCTATACGCGAAGCCTGACCACGTCCAATTAACGCCGCGTCTTTAATATAGGCATACACATTCTGGGAAGTCGGCACGCAGTATGATCACTCTTGAACAATGGCCTGGTCGTGGAAAGTCTCGTGTGTATGTGTTTGCTTTCGAGGCTCATGGCACAGCTTCGTGTCAGGGATACTGCTTTGCGATCTCGATAGTCGAGCTGAAAAACAATGGTCCTGGTTGAGTACATGCAGCACACACACCAAATGCAGCAGATGAGGTCCCAAATGCAGACCGACCACATCCGATTATTCCCATCGAGTTCTGCATCTGTCTTACATCCGACCCGGAGGAAGAACATGATGGACGACCAGTGGGATTGCAAGCAGTGACAACAAAGTACTTTATTAGCACTCGTACCAAAATTCCAACTTTTTCGCACTACTGTGAGTGATCGATGATCGATCTAGTGATCTGCAGTTGCAAGCTTGACGAGCAGGAAACGTCTCCGAAGCTCCGAGTTTTCTGGTTGTTCGTCAGCCACATCGCGTCTAGTGTATACTTCAGATCTGTGATCGCAGTCCCTGCGCTCTGCAAGCGAGATGGTCTTCACCCTGAGCCCGTTGCTCGGTGCCGTAGACGGACTGCTGTCCGCTCCAGGAAGGAACACCAACCACAGTACCAGAACGACAATTCATATGAATGTCGGTTCCACGCTACGATGGAATTATTCATGATGCTCGGGACTACCGAGCAGGAATTTTACGATGACCTTCCAGCCAGTAAGGCTTGATCAGGCACCGGCCATTCCAAGCACGATCGTGATCTCAAAGGACTCCTGATGCATCGAGAAAGAGAATGGTATGGCAGCTACAGCGGGTTAGAACGTCTGCACTGCTGCAGTCTGCCAGCACCGAAGTGATGATGCCGCCGAAAACCTCCCTCACCGGATAAAGTGCGCCAAGCACTGCTCTGACTTGTACAGAGTGGTTCGCAGTGCTGACAGAATGTCCTGATATGTCCAATAACAGTACCATGTTCCTGCTCTTCGTATTGAATCAGCTTGGCACGACTGGCTACAGACCTGGTATCTGAGGGGCCATCCAATGGTCAACAGATTTGCAGTTGTCCTGCGAGGCTCTACTTAGGAGCGGGGACGTCTCATCGATAGCTTGCAACTCTATTGTTTGTGATAGCTTCGATAGCTCCCAATGTTAGCTTCTAGAAAGCTGCCTCGCAGGAGCTTGACCGCATCCGCAATGCATCCCTCTAGCCTACTTACGCGTGCGCGGGGACCGATACAGATCATGACCAGACGGTCCATGGGCGCTTGCCAACTGATGTCTCGCCAGATGCAGGTATCGTGTTGTTGTGAGAGCACTTGCGGCTGGGTCTGGTTTCTGAATCTCCAGCGGCATGGCGAAAACAACGTCGAGCACGGAATGACCTCCAGAGCTGCCCTGGGCCAGTAGAGACATCTTCATAGCAGCGGAGCATGGGCCGGCGGGGAAGGCCCAAAGCAGAACAATCCCGGCGTCAGCTGTTAGTGATGTGATCCTCTGACCAACTCGCGACTTGCGCTTGGAGCTATCTTCTTCACGGCAGAAAAGCTTGGACTGGTCGCATGTACTCCAGCAGCTAGCTGAGAAGTTTCTGCAAGCACTGGGTCGGAGGCAGAACCGTTGTATCGTCGGGTTGAACGACATTTGTTGCAAACTTTCGTCACTGCATCGTGACTCTCAGAAGACAGTGATGTCATAACCAATATAGCTTGACCAAATTTGCGCTGCCGTAGAAAGCCGACATGGCCCAAGACAGAAACGGCCTGGTGTGTTCCATGAAGTATTGCCTTAGCAAGCCACGACAACCACGCGTCCGCGGCAGTCTGGCAGGGGCAGCAGTAGTCGAGGCGGTGCAGGGGAGCAACAGAGCAGCCAACCGAGAGAATTCTGCACTTTCAAAGGGCCGCGGAGCGTAAGCGGAGGAGGATGAAGTTCGGGCGCCCAAGACACGCGGAGCTGATACCGTGCGGATCATCCAGTTGAGAGAGGCAGATCGAACAGAAGCGCAGCTATGATGATGTAGCGGGATCGAAGAAAAAGGGACTCATCGAGGGTAAGCTGCGCACGTTTTCACGGCCCGCTGCACGGCATGCGTCCAAGCCAGGCTGCGTTAGTCTGTCTGGGTCAAACCTCGAGCTACGCAGGGCCATCCCAGATTGTGGGCGTTCTTTTCCTGCAGCCGACGCCTGTGTGCCTGACAGGGGAGCGCGAGTGGCTCAACTCGCGTTCAGCGTTTCGTGTGTGGTGCGGCTGTCATGCCGGCCGATGCGTATGTGACGAGAGTGCAGCGTGAGAGTTTCGCGGAGAACGACCGGAGGGCAGCCTCGACTCAAGAGGCCTGCTCGAATGCGCGCCACCAAGAGTCGTGAGAATAATATGGAGCGCGCGATCACCACTGTCTGCGTGAGATTGCGTCGCGCAAATAGTATCGGACTGGAGCAGCCGAATCGCGGGCGCGAGAAAGAGGAGTAGCAGCAGACCCAAAGGGCTCGGGGCTGCTTAAGCGGCTTGCAAGCCACCACGAGGGCTGACGTCTGGGAGGGCTTGCGGGTGCGTTGTATAGAAACACGTCGCTACCAGGCGCTGCACGCGGATCACAATGGAATCACTGTTATTGCCGGCAGAAGTTGGCCAGCTCACAGCACAGCGGGCAGAGTGGCTCGACAACAGCTACTGACTGAGCTCGCGCGTCAGAGCCGTTTCGATAGCAGCAACGGGCAGAGGTCAGCTGGAGGCAGGTGAGTGCCTGTCAGCGGCAAGCCACACGCGATCGCTTGGCGAAGGGCAAATTTGCTGGCCGCAAGGTGCAGGTGGTGTTGGCGAGGACAGGCTGCGATCGCGATCGCTGCAACCTGTGGCATATACGATGCGGATTGCCGAGCGCACCAGGTTTGGTTTCACTGCGCCGGCTCTTCACGCAGCAATCGCGCGCGGTGTCGCAGACCTGCAAGGAAGCAAACTGGCTATACCGCGACAGACGGGGAGCTATAGCAGAGGCTATGTTCATGGTTTCTGCGGTGCTGGAGGTGCTGTGAAGAGAGGGCTTGGCGGACTCGAGGGCCAGTCTGGGTTTGCTCATCGTCGATTGCGAACGCTGCCGCCGCGTTAGGTTGGCTAGCGGCATTGGGCGAGCGGGGCTCTTCAAATAAGGTTGTCCCGTCGCGAGCATCAGATGCTGCAGGGATTGCGCTCCGGCGCTGTGAACATGGCTTCTTCCCACTTTTCATTGCGAGCCCATCTGGTCCCAAGGAAGCGTGCGGCTTCGAGTGCGGTGGCTCGCAGTCGATGTGCATTTAAGCCTGTCAAATCTGGCACATCCAGGGTCTTTGCTTGACCCTCACCACTACTCGCCTCACCTCTCCCATGCAACGCTCCCTCGGCGGCCTGCTGGGATGATGAACATTACACTCGACGCTGCCGCCGGTCTGTAACCTTCGTGCCGTGTTGTGCCTCTCTCTCTTAAACCAGTCTACCGCGCCGCTCCCCTCCCAGGTCCTGGTTCAGTCTCGCCTTGTTGCAAAAGCTCTCTGCCACATCAGCGCCTCACTCACTTCCGTCACTGCTACTGCTACTACTCTCGTGCCCTCTGCCACCAACTACCTTACTGTTGCTATTGGGAGCCACACAACACACATCAACACAACCTCAACCACCTCCACGACAACAACACCACCTGGGTTACTAAACAACACCGTCACCACAGCCAATCAATCAATAGCTGCTGACATCAACACGCGTCGACACACTCCTCCACGCGCATTACATCAACGCTTTGCACGTGCAGCCAACGCTTTGCCCGTCCAATTCACTCCAGAACCGACTCGAAGCTGGCTCACACATAATGGACGGTAGAAACTGCACCGGCCGCAAAATATCACTACTCAACGACAGTGGTGACGCAGCCGCTGTGCCCTCCAAGATCCAGCTTCCATACCTGACTGCGCATTCTCGAGCGTCGAGCTGCACTTCCACGCCCAGCCTTTCCCCACAAACGCCGCAGCTGGTACGAAGCAGTTCGAGCGACTCGCGCGCTCTTTCGACTCCCTCGCCTCTCACTCCATTCTTCAACAGCTTCGATAGCGCTGCACAGCAATATCTGCCGCCCAAGCCACTCCACCAGCAGCCGCAGCATCACCAGTCCACCCAGCACCAGCAGCACTATTACCTGCAAAACCACTCCTACACGAAAATGGACGATCAAAATGCGTCCATGTACCCACCTATCCCGGATGCGACCGGCGCAATGCCGTCAGCTTATCCAATGCCGCCGCAGATGGTTCAGCAACAGCCCATGGCGCAAACACAGAACCCTGGCCAAGCTTTTCGCGCGTCAACATCTCCATCTTCAGAGCCCTCGAGAGTTTCCAATGCCTCAGCGCAATCCAACTCCAAGGCACCTCAAAAGAAAAACCAGTATCCATGCCCGATGGCTAAGCAAGTAGGATGCAACGACTTTTTCACGACTTCCGGTCACGCAGCACGTCATGCGAAGAAGCACACAGGGAAGAAGGACGCGTTCTGCCCTGAATGCAACAAGGCTTTTACCCGAAAAGACAACATGGAGCAACACCGACGGACACATCAAAACGGTCGTGGCTCATCGCGATCGACCAATGACGACTCCAAGGTGAAGAAGCCGACCAAGTCTGCCAAGAAAACGACTGTCAAGAACGAACCCGCACTTGAAGCTGCGGTTCAGCAACAACTCGCGGAGCAGGCGCAAGCGGAGCAGGCTCAACAGGTCGCTCGAGCGGTCGAGCAAGTGCAAGTTCAGCCACCAGTCCAGCCTCTCCCCGCTGAACAGCCGATGCTCATGCCAGTCGGACCATACTTCGTTGGCAGCATGGACACAGGTCCAGTCCCTGCTCTTCCAATGGCTCCTGATCTTAGCATACGACCACCACTCCAACGATCACAATACGCTTCGTCATTGGACTATGTGGCACCTACTGCGGCAATGATCGATCCAGATGCGCTGAACTACAGCTATCCTTCTCCGGGCCTGTCTAACGGACTGCACAGCCTGGCATTGGCAGCAGATGAGCACCGTCGCCATTCTGAAGAGAAGTTGTCGGCTCGATCTCCCTCGTCGGAAACGAGTTCAGACTCAAAAACGCCATAGCGGCCGCAACGGGCGGGTCGACACTACAAGTCGGCCGAATCACCATCACTTTCTCTCAGATTGAGCAATAGGAATGTTTTTCAGCAATATACCCCAGACACTGTTTTCGAAAGGTGCAGCAACAAGGAAGATCACGGTTGGCACGAACTGGCGTCTTCTCTCAGCAGAGATGCATGGATTTCTCCTGGTTCGAGAACATGGACGCGTGCCGTCAAAGATTAGTTGGAGGAAGACAATGAGCCAACTACAGCAGTCACGCAGCTTGCGAAGATAGTTATGTTTTGACGAAGCGCACTTTGCTACGATAGCTTGAGAGAGGGAATCAGCAATCAGCACAGGATGCTTGGTAGAGGAGAATATGTGGCCACGAAGGAGAGAAAGTGGCCTTGTGTTTTTAGTACGAGAGAGCATTGCGGTCCAGAGATTTACAAAAGAGGACACGCACAGCGCAAAGCGCAATTAGGTCTGGTTCTACCTAATACCTGAACAACAATGCAAACAATTACACAGTTGCAACATTATTCTTTTTCCTACGCTCATCTCAATCTTCATACTTGCAACAGTGATTGTGATATCGACGAGGTGAAGTCGACCTGACGTACAGCTCCTACAGGGAGGGAGAGCTCGCACGAATCCTGGTATTGGGACAGGACCCTCTCGCTGATCACATTCTGCCATCCAACCAGACACGATAACAGAGCTCCAAGAACCAGGTAAATCAAGCATCGTATCCAGCCGCCCCGTTTTCACTTCATAGCAACAACAAGTATGATACCATGACTTTCTCACGCCCGCACATCTCCAAGACAACTGTTTCTGATGAATCGCAAGGGAAGAACGCATTGGCACTTGAAGAACCTATATGATCTTCACCCTTGTCGATATGTGCCTGTTCAGATCGGAGATGGAGGTGTTTTAGACTTTGTTCTTGTCCCTGACTTCTAACAACCACATATGTGCCTATATATGCGCAGGTACCACACCACATATGCATTGGCGGCCGCAATTCTTTTGAACACGACTCACAAGAAACGACGGATGCGGATGTGCCTGGCCGCACGGGATGTCGACTCAGTAGTCTTGTTGCATGGCCTTTTTGGTAGAGGTATATGAAGATCAAAAGAAAGCGGGTGGGGCAGCCACTTTCGTTGCCATTGATCGTAGGTCTCAGCAGGAACAGAGCATGAAGTGGAAGACACATGGGATCACGCGATCTTTACGAAGACCGTTGAGGACGTAATTTGGTATTTGGAAATGCCATGTGGTGGTGATGATTGTCATTTTCGACTGCCATGGCGACATCATCATTTGAGCGTTGTTTATACGATCGAATGTCGTTTTGTGAAGAAGTTGCTCTGCGGTACCGAAGGGTCTGACTGCAGTGCTAGGGTGGAAAAAAAGAGGCAGGGAAATCGTCTGCCGTATGAAGTGTTCGGTATGTCTGAAACAGCTTCCTTCTTGAACAGGCAAAGCGGTACCGAAAATGGCAGAAGCATTCCCGAACGTGCCGCTGCATCCCCAAAACTGTCCTCCCACCAATTTGAGCATTGTTTGCAACCAGGTTGGTATTAATCCAAGTCAGGTGTTTTTGCTTGTGGCGTGCAGCTCGCCCTCGAGTCAGCGCTGCAGGAACGCGAGCAAGAGATCGGGAGATTCGCAGCATAACCTCCGACCGACATCATAGGGAAGGAGCTTGGGCATAGGGAATTTTGTCCCTCTATAGCTGCCTCGAGTCAAGGAGCTTTCGACAGGCAAAACTCAATGCCAACCCCGACAATCAGATCGAGATAGTTGCCCAGGACTAGCAGGAATGAGTTCAGGAGTGAAGGCATTCGTGCTTACCAACACGAACCTGCTTCTGATCAAGTCTGAAACACTCTCGTTCGGACTCTCCTCAGACTTCCTCAATCAATCAGGTGTGAGTCGTGCTGGGTTCGATATGGCATGCCAGCAATGCCACGGGAGAGGTAATGTAGTCATGCTGGCTTCTCACCGTTGGCTGCTTCGGATGTAGTCCGCAGCTGTCTTCGCAGCAGCACTCGCACCTCCAGCTTGCAATGCCGCCTCGTACCGCGCCTTCAACCCTTCTTCGAAAGCTTGGTCAATTTCTCCATCTTCATCGTCGGGTTCATCCGGATCCACTAGACCAGAGGTCGCCTCTTCATCCTCGTCTGCGTCTTCCATATCGCTGACAGTCTCTGGTTCAGATTTCTTCGCGTATTTGCCAGTGCCCTTGGCCTTGGAAGAGACCTGCATGTCGCTCATCATTCTGCTGACTTCCTTCTCTTGCAGCTCTTTCTTCTGCTCTTCAGCTTCAGCGCGCCTTCGCTCCAGCTCGGGCTTGTAGTCCTTCTCAAACTCCTGCCTCTTCTCTTCGATGGCGTGGAAGAAGTCGTCGACGCCGTCGCCTGTCATAGAAGACACTCCCACGACGGATAAGTGGTTGTAGAACTCTTCGAGCACCAGGCTCATGCTGTTCAGCAGAGGGCCCATGTAGCCTCCACTTTCGCGCTGATCTTCCTCTTCCTGCTGCACGGCGTTTTGAAAAGTCTCGAAATCACGCATCCACTCTACAGCTTCAGACTCGTCCTTGACATCGGTCTTGTTGAACACGAGAACCATGGGCAGCTTCGTCTTGTAGAGGATACTGATTGCGTACAGCATGTTGGACATGAATGTGCTCGTGTTTTCGGTGGTTCGCGGGGTGTCGATAATGTATGCAATGACAGTAGGAAAGCTGGATGCGAGCGAGGAGAGTAAAATGTTACCAGAGGCCGACCAGACGAAGACCTCGATCTGGCCAGGCGTATCGACAATAATGTGACTTGGCAGTGGTTTTGAGGGCTGTTGTGGCAAGCATCTCTTCTCTAGTATCGACATGACCTGGTCAATCTTGGTGCTGAAAAGATTCAAGCTGGTCAAGATGGCTCCATTTGGCCCAAGATTGTACTGCTTCATTACTTCCTTGTAGTTTACTGAGTCGCGAATGTCGATGTTGGAATCGAAAGGCACGCTTCGCACCGCCGGATCGAGGTTGAGCACATATGGCGGCTGCTGCGTCGACGATTCTTGCGACTGCTCGTGAAGATGCGCGTTGATTCTCTGCATGAAGGTCGTCTTGCCCGAGCCCGCCATGCCCACGCAGACAACAGCGACAGGAGGCTTATCGCCTGCTGATGGACCGCTCGACGCCATTGTTGGCTGCCTTCGGTTCTACCGCGTGTGTTTTGGTGGAGGAGAAGAATCGATTTGCATGTGATAGAATAGCGAAAGTGACGTTGGCGGGCAGTTGAAATTTGTTTGGGCGAGGGTAGGGAGGCCCAACACCTCCACTTTCCAGCAAGTGTCTAGGTAGCTCCCCTACCACATGCCTCACAATGGGCTTGGACGATTTTGAGCGCGACTTGAAGGAGAGCAAGTCGCGAGAGGGCAGGGAGGAACACAGAGAGCGCAGAAGACACCGGGACCGATCCAAAGACCGCGAAGAAAGACATCACCACCGCCATCACCATCGATCGCATCGACATCGCGACGACGATGATGAACGGGAAAGGTCGCACAGACGACGACGACGACGACACCACGATGAAGAGCGAGACGAGGACCGAGAGCGTAGAAAGCGACATCGCGATCGGGACGAAGATGGTCACAGACATCGCAAGAGACACCGCAGTGATTCTCCAGCAAAGGATAAGAAGTCCGATCCAAAGCCTGACGCAGAAGTGAAAGTATTTGACAGTGATGGAGGCGAAGAGGACGAGTGGGTGGAGAAGGAGACCATCACTGCGCCGCCCGAAGAAAATATCCTAGACCAGCGAGATCAGGATCAGAAGCAGAAGCAGACCAGCGTACAACGTGATGCCTGGATGCAGGAGCCTTCTGCCCTTGATATCGACTATGTGAGCAGAAAGAGACCGAAGTCGCCGCCAAGTCAGTTCGTGGGTGCCAAAGAGAACCATGACTTCAAGGTGCAAGAGAAGCAGGTCAACCAACATCTGGCTGATCTCGAGCGAGACTTCGATTCAGACGCCGACGATGCGACCGCAGCAGAGAATGTCAAGGACGAGCCTCCACAACACGAAGTCAACTATGTTTTCGGCGACGGTGGCAGCACATGGCGAATGACAAAGCTGAAAGGCGTCTACAGAAAAGCGGACGACTCTGGAAAGAGCATCGATGATGTGGCCTTGGAGACCTACGGTGACCTACGCCTCTTTGACGATGCGCGAGAAGAAGAGCGTGAAGTGGATCGGAGGAAGATGTATGGTAAGGACTACGTTGGCTTGGAAAAGCCTTCCGGCGAGCTGTTCCAGGAGCGCAAGATGAAGGCTGGTATACGGCGGGAGGAGCAGGAAAACGAGGACGTAGACGTGTCTTCTTCAATGCAGGGACAACCTATGGCAGAGGCTTCGGCACCACTGAAAACTGTGCCGCTCGACCAGACGGCTCTCAACAAGCTCAAGGCTCAGCTAATGAAAGCGAGGCTCAAGAAGGCGCCAGACCTCGCTCAGCTGGAGGAGGAGTACAAAGCAGCAGAAGCAGCAAGCCTGGCCAACCGTAGCCAGCCAGACGTGGTCGTACTCAACAATGCAGAGAATCGAATGCTGGCTGGTGACAGATCTGGGGAGGTCACCGCCGTCTCTGGAAGAAGGGCTCGCGAGCGTGGTACTGTCGTGGAAAACGAGGACATGTCGATTGAAGACATGGTCAAGCAGGAAAAGCGCACTCGCGGAATGGCTGGAGGCGAAGGACGCCAGTTCGCGGAGCGCATCGCCAAGGATGGCAAGTTCAAGAACGACCTCGATTACATGGATGACAACGCACAAAACTTGTCCAAAAAGGTTGTCAAATCTGATACGAATCTTCGAAATGCTGCTGTCGGGGACTTCCAGAAGATGCAGCGCATCCTGGAGAACTGCCCATTGTGCTACCACGAGGAGTCGAGCACACCACCCATCGCCCCGGTTATCAGTCTCGCAACTCGTACTTACATAACCTTACACACCGAGCCCGAGCTGGCCAAAGGCAGTGCTGTTATCGTCCCTATTCAACATCGTCTTAACCTCCTTGAATGCGACGATGACGAGTGGGAAGAGATACGTAACTTCATGAAGTCTCTCACCCGCTTCTACCATGCTCAAGACAAATCCGTCGTCTTCTACGAAAACGCTGCACACATGCACAGCCGCAAAGGGCACGCTGCATTGTTCGCCATCCCACTGCCTCATCATCTTGCAGAGACAGCATCGGCATACTTCAAAGAGGCCATCCTCGCTTCCGATGAACAGTGGAGTCAGCACAAGCCCATCATCGACACACTAGCGCTTACTCAAAAGCCAGGATACGGTAAACAAGCATTCAGAAAAGCCATGGTGAAGGAGATGCCGTATTTCCACGTCTTCTTCACGCTAGATGGTGGAATGGGTCATGTTATTGAGGATGAGAGGCGATGGCCAAAAGGTGATCTCTTTGCCAGAGAGATCTTGGGCGGCATGCTGGATAAAGGGCCTGAGGTGATCAAGAAGCAAGGAAGATGGGAAAAGCATGATCCTCGATTGGAGAGCTTCAGGAAGCGATGGGATAAGTTTGACTGGACCAAGGTTCTGATGGATCCTCAGTGATATTGACTCCAAGAGTCATCGTTACAAGATACGACACAACAGGTAGTGCCGCACAGCCGTCTCAGTCTGTACTATGCTACCATGATCTCTTCGGCACCTACAAATCTTGCTCTCGATAACTTATCACACTGTCGCCTATCTTGATATCAAGGGCACTGCTCGCCTGATCCTTTGTCTTGTAGCATACCACTGCTTCTTCAAATGATGACGTTGCTTTCCAGCCACAGCAGTGCAAGTAACAGCTCTGCTCCTCACCTGCGTGTGGAGGGTTATGCCCGAGTGAAGCTCGTCGCCATCGACATGGCGCACCTAGCGCCAGCCGATGCCACGCTGCTTTGACAATAACTTTGAGTTCATATTGACGATGGTGCGAACAAGATCCCAATCACCATCCTTACCAACCCAATCACAGACTACAATTCCGGTTCCGCCATCTCCCTTGTCGCCGCCAATCTCATGCTTCTGAATCATGAAACTCGTGACAGCTGGATTCAGCTTTGCAGCAATCTTGTCTGGCCAACACCCGACCTTCCAGAAATTCGAAGCAGACAAGAAGTTCAAGAAAAGAGGTCCGACGTTTTCGAACGAAGGTGGGCAGATGACACCACCTGCTCGCTCGAAGTGGTCACAGCATAAGCCAATCTTCTTTTCAATGTTCTCTGTCTCGAGCACTTCGCAGAAATCTTGCACTCGGACATCACCATACGTGCAATCTGGAGTGTTATATGCCCAATTCTCGGCATTGAGACACCATCCTCGTCCATCCCATTCCCGCTTCAATCGATCATCAAGCGCGAAACGCCGCATGAGCACGATCTTGCCGCGGACTTGACCCAGATGCGGCACCTTTGGCTCTGTATACCACTTGTTGGTGTCGCCTGCTGTGTAGTGATCGCGAATGATTGCGCCAAGCTGCTGGTCTGTGGCATTGCCGGGACCTTCGCGCTTCAAGCTGATTACGACCGTTTCTGAGGGATTCTGGTCCAGGAATTCTCGTACTTCTTTCACCAGACCGCGGAATTTCTTAGGACCAGTGAGCGAGATTGGGAAAACTCCATGAACCAGATTGAGCTCATCACTTTTTGGATCATCTGGGTTGGCTGGTTGAACACGGATATCGAAGAATCGGACTCCGTTCTCTAACTGCTCTTTAGGTGGAACTGCTTGGCAGCGTACAGATGGCAGAGCTTTGTGACATGTTGGCGAATTGTGAGTACCTGGAATGGAGAGAGCTGCGAGTGAAGTGTCGTCTTTGAATTCTTTCATCCAGACTCTGAGGTTGCAGTCCTCGATTATAGCAAGAAAACAGTCCCTGGTCACAAATATACCACTGTAGTCGTGCTTTGGATCTGGTGTCAAGGGCGTGAGCTTTTCAGCTGCTGCACTTCTAGTAGGGACATCGATCCTCCATTTGCCGCCTCCATCGCCTTGCAAGGTGAGTCGTACAACATCTCCAGGACCACGCTCAAACAAATTGATGTCAGACTTGTGACTTGCGAAAGGCTCCAATCGAATATCAATGTCTTGTTGAGCGTAGCTTTGCGCCTTCTCGGATAGTTCTTGCCGTGTTGGAGTTCGTGGATCGGTCTCTCCTCCCGTAGCATTGCTCATGAGCGTGGTAAAGTTCTTGGTAAGGGCTCCAAGCCCAGCGCTACCCCGCCGTTCCTGAGGAGCTTCATACCGCTCGATGTGCTTGATGGTCAATGGCTGCGCTGTGAGATTGCGCACTGTGATGGGGCCTGACATGGTTGCGTGTATTAGCGAGTGGTTCGAGGCTGCAATTGACGAAGGAAGAGCTCCAAGCTATATACCTACCTGAGAAGTCTCAGAAGCAAGATCGAGACCTCAAGTCCAAGACCGAGCAGAGAAGTGGAGCACTTCGTCACGCTTGGCGCCAGCGGCCGTACGTACAGGGTCCAATGGTAAAACTCTATCAGGACCACTCACGACCTTGTACATCACGACAACCCGAAGCACTGGTCTTTGGTTCTGCATGTGATTCCTGGAGCTGTGAAATTTGCATCAAGACGGTCTGTCTCCCAGATACGACGACAAGAGGTCATACACGAACGAGGATGAATGTCCAATGAACGCAAGGACGAACGAGATGCCCAAGCTAGCTTGTTATATCATAAAGACTTCGGCTATGGACCTTTGGATGGGTGCTTGACCTTTAGGCACCTCTAGAGAGAAAACTCGGTCATCCTCCATAAATACATCTCCATCATCAAGAATCACTTTCGGAGTCAGCTATGGCTTGACACTCGGCACATCTGTAAGACTCGGCTCACCTGATCAGATCCCAAAATTTGCCTCATAGTCTTGCACTCTGCAACACCAGTATCCACCTCACTGGAGAGTACACCACGACCTGGAGCCCGGTCTCAAATCGTTCTTGGCCTGCAGAATTTCCGCGGTCCCGGCTCTGGAACCCTGGTTGTTGTCGATCATTTCTTCAGCTTTGACAAGATTGCTTGTTCAATCTGGTTGTTTGGCAGAATATAGTCCACTACGACTTCAGGAGACTGATGCAGAACTCTGGTGATAGTCAAGCCGTCTGACTTTATGACGGTTGAGTGGCGTGATGAAAACGGAACGAAGCTCGTTCGACTTTCAATTACTGGGTCATGGACTCGGCGGCTGCATGCAGCAAATGCCTAGTCATGAGGGACAATCTCAAGCATTTTCACCATAGTGGCTATGCTCAAGGCTTTCTAGTCACGATCTGCATTCAACACCACGTGGTTCTTTGTTGGCTGGTGAAAGTGTTGTCTTTTCCTTGTCCTCCAACCCAGAGGTCAACAGGTTATCAAAGAGGCTGTCCCTCACAGTCGCACGGCTTGGCATGAAGAACAATACTAACGTCACCTTTGCTCTGCTAGGCTCATCTTGCCAGAGAAGATCGAGACGGAATTAGAATGATCATAAAATTAGCGAATGTGATCACGGCAAGTCCTTCTTTGATCGTCCAGAAAATCTAGTCCCTCCTTCGCCAGTTGCGGCGTTTCCGAAATCAGTATATATTGAACTCTCTCGGTCCATCCCTTCAGCTCTCCATCCAACACAACATCCACACTCCTTACCAACAAACTTTCCAAACTTTTAGCTTTTAAGCTACCACACTCGCTTTAATCAAAATGGCCAAGAAGAACGCTTCCATCATCTACGGTGCCTGTGCGCTCCAGAAGAAGAACGCCTCCATCATCTACGGTGCTTGCGAGCTTCAGAAGAAGAACGCCTCTATCATCTACGGTGCCTGCGAGCTCCAGAAGAAGAACGCTTCCATCATCTACGGTGCCTGCGAGCTTCAAAAGAAGAACGCCTCCATCATCTACGGCGCTTGCGAGCTCATGGACAACTAAGTGCTCGACTGAGCCATGAAAGTACGATTCGATATGAGAGGCGGTTGGATTAACAGCTTCTCATGATTCCGGACCGCGTGCGGTCCTGAATGTTTGTTTGGTGTTGGGACTCTTAGCGCTATGCGCTATTTATATACTTTCGAAAATAAAATCAATGCTGCGAAACTCGTAGCTTGACGCTAAACCTTCTTCCCTTGCTTTCTTCAAGTACCATTGAGACTGCTTAGACTTCGCCTTCAGCTCGCGTTCTTGGTGTTCTTGGAATTCTCACCCATTCGGCAGGGGCTGCTCTCATGTCGAGAAGGCTCGGGTCGTAGTTCGGTTGCCGCGAAAGCTCCAGTCGTTGGTTTGTCTCCTCTGTGACACGTGAGGGCCACTCCCCCCAGAAACACTCGTGTTTCGCAAAGTGTTCATAGAGCATTGGTAGTACGATGACATCCAACGCGGCGTACTCGAGAAGAAGGGTTGGTAGAGGACGCTCGGCGAAACACGATCCATCTCCTGATTGCATAAGCTCCTTGACTCTATCCTTCGATTCTGAGAACTTGGTCTTCGCGCTAGGATCGAGATCTTTGAGCCTATTCTTGATGCAGACATCTAGACCGAATAGTCGCTTGCTATTCTTACGTGTACGTGTAGCTGCTTCCATCAGCTGCACGTCAACCACTCCGTCAAGATTCAAGTCGTAGTGGGCAAAGAGAGCTTCGCTGTCTCCGCGGCAGTCAAAGACACCTTTCAGAATTTTGCTGGACTCGAAAACGGTCTTGAGCGTCTCGCCTTCTTGTTCCGTCGTGAGAGCGATGCGACCGAGCTCCTGTAGATCAACGACAAATGCCCGAACGGCATCCGGGATGTAGATGGCGAGCAGAGTGACGGTACCATGGCGTCCAAGGTTTTTGCCTTCACAGTCGAAATAGAATGTAGGCTCATCTACGTGAGATTCCGCAGATTTGGTAATGAGTCGGACTAGTTCTGATACCTGCTCCGTGGTATCTACGAGGGTCATCTCCGCAGCCGGAAGCGTGTTCATTGACTCCTGTCGTGAACGCTCCTCATTGTCGATGCCGTCCAGATGCCGGCCTTGACCACGTCGCACTTGGCTACCAATACTTTCCACCAATTCTTCCAGCTCTACAAGGCCAAGTCTGGCCTCAAGATCTGGCTCTCTCAGGTAGGTCGGTAACTCCTTCTGAATCTTGCGGAGGTTCCCTTTGATCTGAGAAATCTGGTTAACGGCTTTATCAAGGGCCGGATTGCTGGTGGGCGAAGAAGGTTTCTCGGCTTCCGGCGATGCGCTCTCGTTCTTAGCAGACGCCTCGCCCAAATCCAGTGTATTGGTGTCACAGGTGCTAATTTGTGACAGCTCGCGACCTGGTGTCACTGTCGAGGCGTCGACAATGTTCGGATTCGAGCTGGTGTCGGGACCCTTGTTGATCGCAGGTTGGGCGGTAGAGTCGGCACGATCGCGATCTGGGAGCTGAATGCAAAGTTGCATAGGCGTGTCGTCTGCTTTCTGGCTGTCTGCAAGCCTCGAGTGCTCGCCATTGCTTGAGACCTCCAACTCTTTGTAAGCCGGATGCACACCTTGAGTCGTGTCTTCCAGGAAAGGCATCACAGTTGACTTTGGGAAGCGTAGCCAGATCCCTAGACTGATTTGTGCATGCACCAAGTCTATGGTGCAGAAGTATTTGTAAAGTAGAATGACGACTCGGATGACGTTGCACCATGCAGCGCGAATCACATGCTAGTCTTGAGTGAATGAATGCCTACGAATCTGCCAAGCTTGTGAGGGCCCATGCAGCTGCATGGGTTCACATGCATTTGACAGGCGTGGTAAAAGAGATCCCACCTGGAAGGAGACATGAGAGGAGATACACACACGTCTTCGTTTAGGGTCGCCAGTAGATGGATCATTGATGAAGCGCTTCTGCATGGTCACCTTTCACCATATTTGAGCATTCTCTGAAATGTGACCAAGAGTACACGCCAGGTCGTGATGGAGACTTGGAAGCGTATCTAAGGGCTCAGAGCCAACGAGAATTAAATATGTAGGCAATTATTCTCCAATTGGTTCGATAAAATAAGTAACTATGAAGTAAGTGGCCGTCGTTAAGAGCCTGACGATGGCATGCTTAGCTAATGAGAACCGACAACAACAAGGGAGAAGAGCAGGACTCAGGAGGAAGTGTGAGGCGCGCTTGGATCAGTTTTCGGGCCGACACTAGCGCCGAAAGCTTAAGCCTTGCTGGAGAATTATTTCGATTCTTGTCTGGAGGCTGTTCAAGAATTCCAGAGACTCTCGTGTTATATTGTCTAATAATATGTCGAACAAGATGGGCGGCGTGAAGCGCAAGGAAGCACCATCTAATGCATTCAAGAGTGAAAAGAAGCAGAAAACTGGCGACTTCAAGCCGAAATACCAACCGAAACCTGCGAAACGATCACACCTCGATGAAGCCGCGGAACAGGACGATGATGAAGCAGCGTCAGGAGAAGATGCCGATACAGGCGCCGTGAATCCAGAACGCAAGAAGAACTTTCAGTCCAGTAGCAAGACGGACGCAAATGGCAAGTTCAAGCTCGATACGTCTTCGGCAGAAGCACACGCAAAGCAGCGACAGCTTGCGAAAGAACGCAAGGCGGCCAAGCCAAATGCAGACGCAGTGCAGAGAACAAAACAGCTGTGGGAGCGCCTACGAAGGAAGTCGCACGTGCCGAAGGAAGAGCGGAAAGAACTTGTCACAGAGCTTTTTCAGATCATTGATGGCAGAGTCCGGGATTTTGTCTTCAAGCACGACAGCGTGCGTGTGGTACAATGCGCAATCAAGTACGCGCGCTCAGACCAGCTAAAGGGAATCGTGAAAGAGCTCAAGGGCGACGTACGGGATCTCGTTGAAAGCAGATATGGGAAATTTCTGGTTGCGAAGATGGTTGTACAAGGGGATCGCGAAGATAAGGATTTGATCGTACCGCAGTTTTACGGCCACATCAAGCGTTTGATTAACCACCCTGAGGCATCGTGGATCGTGGACGACATCTACCGCCAGGTCGCCACTCCACAGCAGAAAGCTATGATGCTGCGAGAGTGGTATGGCGCCGAGTACGCGCTTGAAGGGAAACAAAAATCAGGAAAGACGGTCGATAAGAGCGTGACCTCGGATCTCAAGACGATATTGGAGGAAAATCCCGAGAAGCGCAAGCCTATCTTGTCCTATCTCAAGACTATGATCAACAACTTAATCCAGAAGAAGATGACTGGCTTCACCATGCTGCATGATGCGATGCTGCAGTATTTCCTGGCCACAATGCCGGGTTCAGAAGAGCAGTCAGAGTTCCTTGAAATCCTGAAAGGTGACATCGATGCTGAGGAGGAGGGCGGCGGTGGTGACCTTTTCAGGAACCTGGCATTCACCAAGAATGGGGCACATCTCGTCTGTCTTGCATTGGCACACGGATCTGCGAAAGACCGCAAAGTCATATTGAAATGTTTCAAAGATCATATCGAGGCCATGGCATTTGATCGGTATGCCAAGATCGTCCTTGTCACTGGATTGGACGTTCCGGACGACACGAAGATGACCTCTCAGACCATTGTGCGCGAACTTCTTGGACTCCAGACTGAAGATCAGACACAGCGATTCGATCGATTGGAAGGACTGATCACGTCGCTTGATGCCCGCGTGCCCATTCTATACCCAATGGCTGGCGCCGCTAAATGGCTGATGAGCAACGAGGAGAAGCAAATCTTGGATGAAGTGCATGAAATCCGGAAAACTACTTCCAAGAAAGACCCAGAGGCGAGGCGCCAAGAGCTTATCAAAAACGTATCTGAGCCTCTTCTGGAATTTGTCGCTGATCGAGCCACGAACCTTGTGCAATCGTCCTTCGCCAGCCAAGCTGTAACCGAAATCTTGCTGGAGTGCTCTGGTTCGCATCGTGACTCTGCCAAGCAAGCAGTCGCTGAGCTTGCTGCAGGAGATCCCACAGAAGAAACACACATTGCACGCGATGCCGCTTCAGGTCGTATGCTGAAGGCGCTTGTCGCTGGAGGACCTTTCGACCCCAAGACCAAGACCGCCAAGCTTTCAGAGCCTCGTTTGGGCTTCGCGGATGCTTTATACCCGGTGATCAAAGACCACCTGGTCGATTGGGCATGCAGTGACTCTAGCTTTGTTTGTGTCGCTTTGTTGGAGAGCGAAGATGTGTCGGACGACATCAAGAAAGATGTGAAGAAGGGTTTGAAGAGCGGAAAGAAGCAGATTCAAAAAGCGGCAGAAGGTGGAGACAACAAGGCAACTGTCAATGGCGGTGATGATGAAGGAAAGAAAACTAAAAAGGGAAAGGTCGCGGGCAAAGGAAATGCTGGTGCCAGGATTCTGTTGGAAAAGTTATGATGCTAGTCGCGATCATGCTTCTGTAGCTCCCACGGCTGCCACGAAAAGACGACTACTTGCATATGACACGAGTACATAAGTCTGCAGTGGCCATTCTAGATACGTTCTGGGCTCTCAAAGAAGCCACTTCCTCGCGATGTACACTAAGCAGCGCTTGTGGATCTTGTCAATCTCCTGCTTTTGACCATCACCGTACTCGAGAATGCCCGGCAAAAGAAGCTAATAAGGAAATCGCGGTCTCTGCTGACGAGGCATTTGCACTGCTTGAACCACACACTGAAAGGTTCGTATTTTGATGCACGTCAGCGCGACAGCGCCACTGCTCTGCAGAAGGTTCTACACATGCCCAATGCTGTCGCCACCAGCTCTGCATTCAGACTAGCAACAATGGTGCGCCCATCCTTCACCACTTGTTGGACACAGTGCCTCGTCATGCAACCTCATGTACCGGAAATTTACACTCCTGATCTCCCCTCAAGCGATAGCAGGCCTCAGCAAATCTCCTAGTCATCGCTTGCAGGCGAGCGACCACCGACTCCTCCCATAATCTTAGCCTTCAATTCCATGAAGGCTCGTCCGCGTGCGTTGAAAGTGGCATACTTCAAGACCACATACTCGCGAAGAGTATGAAGGTCCTCCATTGCCAGCTTCTCGAAGTCACGCGTCTCCCAGCCGTTGCTATCGATAGCCTTGCTGACCTTCTTGTATTGCTCAACGAGGCCTTCTAGGTTCTGCGCTTCGCTGATTGCCTGCTCGTGATCACGTACGTTCTTGATGCGGTCCTTGAATCCCTTGAGCTTCGTCTGATGTCTTGGTTAGCCATATTCTCTTATAGGCTTCACGTCACTTACCACTTCTTCCGTCAACTGTCGAAGCTTGGTCTTCGTCTGGTAGTCGGTGTCAGCAGCATGTGGAGCGCTGGTCTTGGCAAAGGTGCTGCCTTCCTTATTCTCCATCAGCTCTTGAGTCTGCGTCTCAAGCACAGCCAAGCGATTGATGATGGTCTCGAAGCCGTCCGCAGTCTGGTTGTATTGCGGCTGCATCATGGCCATAGATGTCTTAAGCGCGTCTAAGTCAGCTTGAAGGAGCCGAATGTTCTCTGCTGGGATGCTTTCCACCTGGAAGCCGTCGTACGCATCGCCAGCACTGTCCTTGCGGGTTTCCATGGCCAAGATACGGCGCTCAAGCTTGTCCTGCATGGCGACCTGTGCATCCATGACGCCCTTGTAGCGGATGCTAGCCGCCTCCTCGGCTTGTCGCTGCACGTCGGCGTAAGACACATGCAGCTGGCGCAACACCTCATCCAGCTGTTCTTGCGAGAGCTGCGCGACAGCTGGCTTTGCGGCAGTCGCGGTCCACGTGGATTCTGGCTCCTGCTTAATGCTACTCTTGGTTGACTTGACGGTAGCAAGGCGCTGGAACTCCTCTAGATGCTGCTCGTTCTCCTGCATCTTCTGCTTCACGTTATGAAGTTCAGCCCCAAGCCGCTTGTTCTGCTCGATGAGGGTGTCGACTTGCAGACTGTACCTGGTGTTGTCGCGCTCAGCATCCTGGCAGCGGCGCACAAGCTCTATGTTCTTATCGCTAAGTTCTTGACAGCGGGTACTGAGAGTCTCAATCTCTGCCTCGAGCTCATCGCAGCGCTCATGCAGATCATCATTCTCGGTGGCCAGAGCGGCATTGGTGGCGCGGAAGTTTTCTTCAAGGCGGGCATAAGAGTCCTGTAGAGCGTGTTAGTCGTAGTCATGGTCACTGAGGAGACTCCAACTCACTTTGATGCTGGAACGATCTCCGCGAGTCGTGCGGTGTGCCTTGCCAAAGGGGACGATGGCGCGCTCCTCGTTTGAAGCGACATTGCCACCTGGAGAGGCGACATCTGGAGCAGCATTGGTTTCTGATGCTGAGTCTGACACTGGTGCCGGCGCTTCTGCATTCTTCATTGCAGCCTTGCGCAGATGCGGCGGTACTGTTCCACCGTTCGCGGCCATCCTGGTTTCTGAGTGTATGGTATCAGGGTGGTGTCGGTGTCGATAGCGGGAGCTTGTCTGTGAGACTGCGAAAGCTTTCTCAGTGGCCGGGCCGGGCAACTGCGGGACCGGCGAAGCGTTTGTGCTGCCGTCGTGCCTTCCTCCAGCTGCTCGAATTGACGAACTCGGACCTCACTTCACGCGTCTGCCGCTTTGCCTATCACGATTCAGAACTAGACTATGTCGACCCTCGACTCTCTCCGGTGCCAGTGCAGGCTCTCATTCCAGGCGAGCAAAAGATAAAGTCGAAAGGCTCGGTCCGAGCATCAAGCAGGAGGATGTCTGGTCGCAGACAGCTCAAACTTCTGGTCCAAGGTCTGTTCTCCCTTCTCCCGCGTACAATGGTGATCCTGGGTTGAGCGATATCCAGTCTCGCATCGCCTCTTCAAATATCTCTACCAGATTAGTGGTTGAAGCGCACAACTTTGGTTCATGTCACAGCAGCAAAGGCCACCAGACTGTGCCATAAGACGTCTTTCCATTTTGCTTCCTCGGGCATCGACCTTCCGCGACTTTGCATGAATGGCGAAAACACCACAGTCTTTTCGTGTCCATCCGGGCCAGGATAGTCACTGGCGACTCCCAAGCTCCACTCCATGCGGTGATAATCTTGCATTTCCAAGTCCAGCAGCTATCAAAATGGCGCTTTCGAGGGAATCGTGGTTCTTTTCATGGCACCTCTCTACGGACTCTACTTGCATGTCTACAATTCTCTGCAGTGGACATGCCGAAAAGAAGCCTAGTCTAGAGAGTCGCGTCGAACTCGGTACCGCAGTCTTGCGAAAGTCAAGTCTACTCTCACGAATTGCTAAACAGAACGAAGAGCTGGAGGTTCTGCTGAATTCACGTGCGTGATGTCCAGTCAGCAAGATAAAGTTCCAGACCTTGTGGGTCCTGCCCCTTTCTGGAGAAGGCGCCCTGGGCGCGTTCCACAAACTCCAGGTATGAGGAGAACATCATCATTTCACGCTTCTCATCAGCCCCAAAAGGCAGCACCGACTCTCCTTTGATCACGATCCCTACCTAGAGCACACCGGTGCATACACTCCTTGATCACTGTTTTTGTTGCAGATTATTTCGAAGCATTGCATACCAGGACTACGACAGACAGCCCACTACCACCCCTTAATCCTCATTTCCTTCCCGTCTAATCACAACGATGCGCGCGACCACTACCATCGCGGCTCTCGCGCTGGCCGCGGTGCCTTCGGTGCTTGCCGCCGCAGAGAAAGGGCAGATGGGCTTCGCCTTGGGAACGAAGAAGACCGACGGAACGTGCAAATACCAGGCCGACTATGAAGCCGACTTCGACGCGATTAAGTCCAATTCCGGCGCGACCCTCGTTCGAGGTTACTCTGCATCGGACTGCAACTGTGCCCAATACATCCTTCCAGCTGCGAAGTCGAAGGGCTTCAAGGTTGTGCTTGGTGTCTGGCCTGACGTGGAAGAGTCATTCAACGCAGACAAGAAGGCCCTAACGACCTACGTGCCAAACTTCAAGGACCAGGTCTATGCAGTCACTGTCGGATCAGAGACCCTGTACCGAGGCAACTTCACTGGCGAGCAGCTGCTCGAGAAAATTCAAGATGTCAAGCAGGCTCTTGGTGGAGATGTCAAGTGTGGAACAGCAGACTCTTGGAACAAATGGGCAGACGGCACTGGTGACGCCGTAATCAAGGGCGGTGTCGACCTCATCCTGGCCAATGGCTTTTCTTACTGGCAAGGCAAGGCCGCGGGCAACGATGCAAAGACCACTTACCTTGACGACATGCAGCAGGCCCTTGGTCACATCCAGGATGTCGCTGGCGGCTTGGACAAGGTTGAATTCTGGAACGGCGAGACTGGCTGGCCAACCGACGGCGGCTCTGACTACGAAGCTGCGAAGGCTGGAACTGAAAACGCGAAGACTTTCTACCACCAAGGCTTCTGTGCAATCCTTGACTGGGGCATTAACGCATTCTACTTCGAAGCCTTTGACGAGTAAGTGTTCACGTGTGAAAAATTCCTGATTCAACTAATGATTTCTAGGCCATGGAAGCCTGACTCTGTTGGTGACAACGGCATTGCTCAGAAGGAGACCACCTGGGGAGCCATGACCGGCGACCGCACACCCAAGTTCGACCTCAAGTGCTAGAAGAGTAGCACAACTTGTGGAACTCTCTGTGAGAGACTCATGCATGTGTGCGAATCGAAAAGCAATTCATCATTAGCTGCATTGGGGGAACTGGTTGGATATGAATGATCATATTCGGTGTTTATGGATCTTGTCATTCTGTGGCGTGCATTCGCATATAGAGAAGTAATGGAACATGTGTGAAATTCGCAACCAAATTGAATGTGTTTAGACATATGGGTATCATCAAGTGCATGTTCTCAGACGCCATAACTCCTCGCTTGCTGGTGAGGACATTGCCCGCACTCTATCAGTCGTCAAAGCCACCGAAGCCAGCGTCTGGCTCCTCGTCCTCTTCCTCTTCGTCTTCAGGTCGCCACGCTTTGCCGTCAAGCAGCCTGTCGTCTTCAAAGGTCTCTTTTGCGCGTTCTTTCACGCTTTTCACCAGACTGCCTGTCTTCAGCTTGCTGATTGGAGCCATCATTTTTTCCAAGGGAGCCTGCCTTTGCTCATCCACTTTTTGCAGTTCGTCCAACCATATATCCAGTACGTGTAGTCTCAGCCCGTTTGGCACCTTGATGTCTCTCAAACTGAGCGGCCCGCCATCTGCTTCCAAAACTTCTGAATATTGCTGCACAAAGTCTTCGTCCCATTTCTTCTTCGCGCAAACTTCGAAGCCCTTATTGACATAGCATCTGATGAGGTAAAGGTATTTGTCCATCCTCAGACTGTCGATGCTGCCCCACTCTCTCGCAATCGTCTTCCAGAATGCTGCAAACCAAGGTAAAACGTTTGCGGGTGCCAACACATCAGTCAAGGCCGCAAGATCTCGGGCAAGACGCTGTTGGTTTCGAGGCTTGTCGGACATGAACATGCAGTAGTGAAGACCTTTCCATAGTTTGAGGAGGTCGAGTTCGGTGAAAGGCGTGGAGCGGTGGAGATAGGTTCGAAGGGAGGAAAGTGCTCGATCGCGAATACTTCGATCTACGGTCTCATTAGAAAATTACAAGTCATGAGGCTTGAGAGTACCGAACCACTTGATGCTAGTTGCTTGATAAACGGATTCGACTCCGAACTTGCCATTAACTTTGCTGCTGGCATATTGGCGACTGTGTCTGATCGAGTATATCTTTTGCCGCAAAGCTTTAGAATTTCTTGAGAGACGACTTCGGCAAGCGGCGCGCCAAACTCTCTGATGAGCACGGAGCGCTCGGAAGTCCGAGCCAAATGTCAGGTAGCTAAGGAGGAAGGACTGAGATCTACATACCTTTATCTTAAGGACTTTATAAGGACTTTAAGATATTTATACTAAGACTAATCTTCCTTAATTAGCTTATCTACTATACTAAGAGATTTAATACTTCTCTAGTGTTAATCTATAAGACTAGAAAGTATTTATTTTATTCTAGAGTCGCGTCTAGCTTAGTAAGAAGCGCTAAACTCTAACTATAACGCGTTTCTCCGCTAATTTACTACTCTACTATACTTGCCTCTACTTTCTTACTAAAGTACTGTCTTTACTTCGTTACTTCAAGCGATACTAAAATAGACCCTCCGCCTGCTCGGAGAGTCTATTTAGAAGTCGTGTTTCTCAATATGTCGCCCTCGCACCCAACATCCACATATGCACGGGCCACTCACACGGTACGACCTAAGGACGTGGTGGAGGTACTATGCCATCGCCAAGTCGAAGGAGTAAGCAATCTATCACCATCAATTGACTCTAAAGATACTGACATATCTAGTCTGAGCAATATCTCGTGCGATGGAGAACCATTCCAGTGCTGCCCGCGCCGCCACGTGCAATATGCTCGTGGCATCCTTTACGCGAGCTTTGGCATAGCCTTCACCTCGTACAGGCTTACATCGAGACTTTGCCAAACACGACTCGAGCACTAGGGAACCTCAGCGGCGCCCTCACTTCCAGCGTCAACAGGAAGAGGAAGTCGCCGGACTCAGACCCGATCGGCGCACGTGACCTAACCGGCAGCCATAGTGGACTTCTGACCCCACAGGACTCTATTGTGAGGTCACGGTCATCGTCAGTCATTGACCTAGGAACACCGGAACCGCCAGAGAACCCTGGTCCGAGTATATACAATGGAATTCTTCAGAAGAAAGAGGGCAGGATCGTCGCCAAGAGAGCAGAAGGTCCAGAAGTGACTACCATAAACAGCCGAAACTTACCCACAGAGGAAATGCGACGGATCGCTTCCAGGACTCCAGTCGTTGAAGCAGAAAATGCGATCCGGGCTGCATTCGAAGAGAAACTCGCAATGCACGATCCAAGAGGCTTGGTGCGGCTGGAGAACGAAATTGATTCAAGCACCCCATCCCTCGACTTCACTTTCATCCGAGAGTATGTGTTGGGTGAGGGCGTTTCTGGAATTGCCGAAGAAGAATATCGAGGTTGCACAAAGTGCAAGGCAGATATGGGCGGAAACGTGGGCTGCGAATACTCGACGAAATGCGACTGTTTGCAGTTTGCCGCAGTCGACGAAAAGGCTCTAGAACGCACGAAACCGCAAATTTACGACGTTTACATGACTGCCAGGGCAGGAGGCGATGACTTTGATACTGCAGGCCTGCCCAAACGATTCCCATACAGGAAGCCTGGCCAATCTGGCCCGCAGACCTTGCTACCTTTCTACCGCGAATCCAGACATCCGATTTACGAATGCAATCGAAATTGCAAGTGTGGTCCTAAATGTAAGACACGATTGGTACAAAAAGGAAGAAAAGTTGCGCTCGTTGTGTTCAAGACCCAGAACCGTGGTTGGGGTGTCTACTGCGACGAAGACCTAGTACAAGGCGAATTCATCGACACATACCTTGGAGAAGTCATAACAGACGAGGAGTGCAAGCGCCGAGAGAGTCAGGCTGGAGTCAAGTCAAAGGCAAGCTATCTTTACAGTCTGGACAAGTTCGTTGGCGACCTGACCACAGAAGGCGAACCTCTCGAAGAAGAAGACACTTATGTTGTGGACGGCCAATACATGGGAAATGTGACAAGATTCATCAACCATAGCTGTCAACCTAACTGCCGGCAATACACGGTCTCGTACAATAAGCACGACCTACGACTCTTCAATCTAGCCTTCTTTGCATACGAGGACATTCTGGCCGGAACAGAACTCACGTTCGACTATGCAGACAAAGATGAAGTAGAGCTCGAGGAAGCGATCAAGAGACGAGAAGCAGAATTGGCGAATCCAGAGAACCACGACAGTATCCCGTGCAACTGCGGAGCACTGAAATGTCGTGGATACCTTTGGGACTGAGTTGTTTTGATCATATTGAAGGATTGGTTCTTTCATATGGCCTGACATGCAGTATCGAACGGAGTGATATGAGCTTAGCATGGATCCCAACAGGCATGAGCGAAGGAAACCGACGTTGCTGGCCTTCGGAACCAGAATTTGGGAAGCATTGTCTCGATGAAAAGAACAGCAGGAATCGGAGATTAAAGATCATAACGGCATGAACGAGCGCTCTAAAATCCACGAATCCATGTGCTTTGCATCCGTAGACGCGCAGACGCTCTGTTTGACCAAGATCTTGTGCGTTCGCAGGCTTAGAACAAGCGTCGCATATATAGGCATCGCCGCTTATGGCTGGCCTTGCTAGAATCGAGAACCGAAGATGCGGCCAACAGTATCTATCTTCCCAAATTTCGAGGACTTGAAACCCGCATCCTGGCCGGCGAAGCGAGAAGCACGCCTGCTTGCTCACACTGCCGATTTGGAGTTTAGGCCCGCTTAGTTCGCACAGGTTATCCAACGATTTAAAATCCAGGATTGACTCCGCCAGCAGCACGTGTCACAAGTCACTTTTCTCCAATAGATCAAATATCACTTGCGACGGGGACCTGCGAGCTGCTGGGCCTGGCTTTCACTTTGGCAAAGAGCCATCAACTCCAAGATTGAGATTGCATCGACCTAGACCTGCAAGACTTGATGGAGGGCGATGCTATCATTTGTTCCTGTGCATTCAGTTACCGCAAAGTTTGAATGTATCACAGATGACGCCTTCCCGCACCTCCATACCTTCCAAGACTTTGTGACCATTTCCAAGAAGTCTCAGGTCACACAGCACTTTCCTGGGTTGTTCGTACCTGCATCAGGTTGAGAGCGCGCGCGCGCGCTGCACCTCTGTCCGCGATCTTTGCACACCTATCCTCTTGCTGCTGCTTGTTCATCACTCTCACCAACCTGCATTATCTACAAATCCTGTATTGCCTACTGTCCTCGCCGCTGGCGGCTTTTGAGGGCACTCTTCTTGGCATTGTTGATCATTGGCATTGAGTGCATTCCGATCCCTCTCTACAACCGTCATCAACCTCAGATCGCCTCTCTAACAGCTCTACGATACGCACGACGCAATCTCGAAGAACCTCGAAGAATCTCGATAATGCTGCTCGCCAAGATCACCACGGCTATTGCAGCCACGGCCAGCTTCGTGCAAGCTCTAACACCTCCCACACAGGAGAACCCGCTTCTCCAATGGGTTGCACAGCTTCCAGACTCGAAGTCTACGACTGGCTCCGTTTTGATCGGTCAAGGTCCTGGTGACAATGGTGTCAGCGTTCAAGCAAGCTTTGCTGGGTTGCCGGCAGAGGGAGGACCATTCCGTGCGTCGACGCGAATGCGCAGCGAACGTTGTAGAATGGGACTGACATGAACGTAGTCTATCATATCCATCAGAAGCCAGTCGGTCCAGATGGCAACTGTACTGCTGCTGGAGGGCACTTGGCTCCCTATTCAAGCCAATACCCTTGCCAAGATCCGAATCATCCGGAGGATTGTGAGGCTGGCGACCTATCAGGCAAGCATGGCAAGATCACCGGCACAACATTCTCTGCAAAGTCAGTCCTCACTTGAGAACTGTATAGAAGCGCGCTGACAAACCTCAAAGTTACATCGAAGACTACGTCTCCAATCGAGATGAAGCTGGCTGTCTGCAATGCATGACAGATCGCAGCATCGTTGTGCACTTCGCGAATAAGACGGCGATCACATGCGCCAATTTTACACTGAACGGTACGTCTCCTTCAGGTTCTGGTGCTTCATCACATGGATCTGGCAATGGGTCTGGTGGAGGCACTTCTTCGTCTGCCGGGTCTGGTGCTCAAGGTAGATCTGACACTATAAGCTCTGGAGTTACCGGTGCTGGCTCTGGCTCTGGCTCGAGTAATGTAGCGAGTGGCTCAAGTGGCATCAGCTCTGGTGGATTAAGTTCGGCTTCTGGTTCCAGTGGATCAAGATCGACTACATGCACGAGCACAGCAAAAAATGGTGGCTCTCAGTCACAGATCGTCTCTGTGATGGCCCAATCTTCGTCAAACGATGCCGGAGCTGGGGTTGCAAGCCTCACGAGCACACCTGGGGTCGTATCTGGCTTTATTCCCGGCGTTAATGGGTTGCCTCCGGCTCAATCCGGGGCAGGACCGAGCCAGTCTGCTGAAGGCGGACGTCAGACAGTCTTTCAGACAGTCGTCTCTGTTGCTAGCGCGACAGCGTCAAGTTCTTCTCCGGTAGCTGGCTCACATTCTGTAGGATCGGCAGGCTCTCCAGCTGCTCCTAATGCTGGCGGACAGACAGTCACAATCACGAACAATATCCCGGCTGCGCCAAACCCGCCGTCAACCGTAACGATTACAGCCCCCGGTAATGGAGGCGGCCGGTCAAGTTCTGCTGGTAACGCGAACACCGTGACCACTACAGCTTCGGGACAGCAAAGCCTATCTCGCTCGTCTGCTCGGAGCCAATCTGGACAGCCTGTGGGCGTGGCGATCACTCTTACCACAACAGTCTAGGGGACTCCGGCCAGCTATGCAAACACCGTCACAGTCACAGCGTTTGGCAATCAGACATCGAGCAGCTCATCTTCGGCGAACAACACCAATTATGCCACCACGGTGTTTCTGACGGTCAATGGCACTTCGGGTGGCCCAACGCTCACTCAGACGGTGACCCGCAATCAGACCTCGCTCTCTGGACCAACGTTGACCGTCACCGTCCCTCCAAATGGCACACAGCCCATCGGTCCGACTCTTACCACCTCTGTCAGCTATGTCGCAACCGTAACTGTGACGGGCAATGCCACTTCGACAACGAGCTTGGGCAATCCTGTCATAACCGTGGTCCAGCAGCCAAGCACCAGCAGCAACCCGACAATCACCACTGTTGTGCCAGTCGTCACCAGCGTGCCTGTTTTGCAAACAGTCGTCATGGTAGTAACAGCTCTCTCAGGTTCAACTTCCAGCGCAACGATTACGACCGTCCCGCAGTCGTCTCCCAGCGGCGGCATGACCACCATACCCCCCCCCTCCCCTAGCTCCTCAAGTACGTCTACTCCTTCCAAGTCTGTCACCACCATTCCTGTCTCGGCAACAACATATACGACCACGGTCACCACCTCGGTACCTACCACGTCGACGAACCCGAGCACCACCGTGACGACTCAGAAGCCGACTACAGCTACGGTCACAATAACGCAGCCTCCCACGACTGTAACTGTGACCACGGCACCTCAGCCTCTGATCGACTCTCTGACGAGCGGCATCCTCCCTCCCAGTCTACTTCCGAAAAATCCTCTGACCAAGCTGGTGCCGAACGTTTTGGGTAAGACGAGCTTAGTACCGCTCCTCAAGCCTGAAAGTATGAACAATAGGTTTTAAGGCCCTTCACAGCAACGTTTCACAAGATCCTTACATGCCACCAGCCCCAACATATCCTATCGCTCGTTGTCCTGCCATACCTATCTTTTTGCCCTCCACAGCACATTGAGAGCTACAGACTTTTGAAATGCTGACAGTGCGCCAGGTGGTCCACCGCCACAGACAACGGCTCCGGCTTCGGGCCAAGCAGACTCCGGAAGACAACCTGCGTTTGCTAGTCTCGCCGCAGCTCTTGGTGGTATTGTTGCAATGCTCGTCTAAAGCGTGCATATATACGGCACTGTTTGAGTTGAGAGCAAAGCAGAGAATGGGCCAGGATTGGGGGAAAGGGCCGAATTCATGTGGAGAAGGGAATTTCTTGTGGTGAACGAGCCGGCTCATCGGAACATCTCGAGCGCATGGGTTTCCTCTGGCCTCGAAGGAGTTGAGACCTAGGGCTCGATACATGGCAAATTTGTGTTCGCCTCGCTACCAACAAGTCGTCCTTCGCATCCATTTAAGAGGATAAGTATGTACAAAGAGTCCTCCAAGAAGCTAATTTAACAGGGTATATCGCGCCAACGCTATGCTCCCTACTCGTTGCCCATTACTCGTACCTCATGTCTCGTACCTATGCTGAAACGTATCTGACAATCACAATAACCTCCATTGCTTTTGCGCTTGGGCCGAAGCAGGAACGTGAAGTCCTTTCGACACAGCGGATATGATCTGCAGCGTCCTGCGTATGGCCTCTCGCCTATCTTCTGCCATAGACGATGGCTTCGATTTTGGTGTCTGGTTCGCTTTTCTCGGCAGGTCTCTCATGCACACATCCATTTCCATCGCCTGCCTAGGAACATCGATGCCGGATGATCGTTGATGCATCGGCTTGGAGTGCGAGACTGGCGATGCTCGTTCCACAGGGGATCGCATTGTTCTATTCGAGCTGTCATGATCTGGTCTTCGGGCTCGTACGTGTGGGAGGAAGTTTGTGATCTCTCGGTCTGACGTACCCTTCGGTCGGCGTGGGCTGCCGACTGTGCGAACTGCCTTCGGTTCCACTTCCTCGCCTGCTGTTATTGCTTTGCGCAGGGCTGCCTCGTCGACTACTTCGCTCTCCAGTCCGAGTTGCAATGTTGTCAGTGCTCCCATTTCGGCGCTTGGGGCGAGAACCGCTCTGACTGGTGCCTCTACGACTACTGCTTGCACTGACTTGACTGGCATTACTTGTACTTCGCTGTCTCTCGCGCACTTGCTCCTCAGCCTGTTCTACCAGTCTTCGTTTGGATGCCTTATCAGACGCTGCTGATGTTACTGATGATGTTCTTCGCTGGCGACTTCGGCTACTCAAACGAGAGACTGGTGGGCTGAGTGTCGTTTGTCCGGCATCTGTCGATTCTCCTTCCGCTTCCGGTACTGTCGACAGACGTTCAGGAGTGCGCATGAAGATACGTGGAATGTGGCTCTGATGCGCTATGTTTGAAGACTGGCGATGCTGCTGTGGTGAGTTGCGCCGCTGTTGTGGACTCACTGCTATCGTTCGGTCGATAGGAGGCACGTTAGATGCTGCAGGTCCTTGTCTGGGTGTACGCTGATTCGGACTTGTCGGGCTCGTGACTGCTGATGCACCTGGACGTGGTGTGGACTCAGTGGATCCTCTTCTGACGATTCCTCCTAGCGCCTGGACGAGCGCAGAGGCATCCGCAAATTCGTCATCATCGAGACCTTCTTGCGAGCTGTAGACTTCCTTGATTGTGCGCCTGGCGAGTCTGCGTGCCCGGTCGTGGTCTTTAGCACAATCCCAGAGGAAGGCAGAGTGCTCAAGCGAGACTGACAAGCGCAGAGCGTGTGTTGTAGACAAAAGGTTCGTCGCCAACGCCTGAGCGGTTTCGAAGTGTTCCTTGGCCATTGGCACGAAGTTTAACGGTGGTAATAAGAATGATGCGGCCGATTGTGCTGCGCCTATGTTGATCGGTGCCAGTCCAGGAGGCCTAGACGGAGTCCTTCGAGCACCTTCGGCAGGAGGCAGGATTGCCAGACCTGGTGGCGGCGTCTGCCCAGTGCCCACGGCGTAGGGGTTTGTTGCAAAGGAGACGTCCGACTGCATCGAGGGTACTGGATCGCGTAGGGGTGCTTTTCCAGCGCGTCTACTGCCTGCTTGCACAGCAGGCCTTGCCGTCTTGTCCGGAGGTGACCCAGATGCTGGGTTCGCTCTCGGCGTATTCGAGCTCTTGCTGGACGGTGGACTCCCTGTCTCTGGCGAGCGCGTACTGACTTGGCTGATCGGTGGATGGTTGTGGAAAAGGCAGAACACATGATAAAGCGACGCCCTCAACTTGGCTGCCATGACCCTGCATTCTGCGCCCTGTTCACCATCTTGACAGTAAGGCAGTATGTATACTTCTGTGATGGACAACCCTTCTCGCGCAAGCCAGATTATGTGATGATACAGCTGTAAGGATTTGGTGTCTCGGGATGCATCAAGCTTGCGTAGCTTTCGGGCTCTGTACAGCTTTCTCGAGAGGAGAATGGATAGACCGAGTACCTGATACAACGATGCTGAGAGTAACGCATTCGATGGCGCAGTTTGTTTGGCAAGGCGACCAAGGATCTTCTCCTCGATTTGTGATACTGCCATCGACCTTGGTCAATGGAGCACACAAGAAGGATTTCCTCTGGGGCGCACCATGCAACTTGACTCTCTATCCACGTCTCACCGTACCCCGGGTGGTCGTCAGTGAGATGAGGAGCGCAACGCCAATCAATCAGATGGACAGTGCTCTGTGAGTCAATGGCAGAAACATAAGACAGCGCAATCCAGCCTGCCAACACAGAGCATGCCTTGCAGCCAAGTCCAGCTCAACCACCTCGACAGCTAACACCGTTCCACAGCTGGTACGGACCGATGCCGAGCACTGCCGTAAGACAGCACAGCGCGTCGTCAGGCTTCAAACAACGTGATCGTTGCGAGCGCTTGATGAGGAGGCGAGTGTCCCAGGCTAGCTAGAAGACCAGGCAGGGTACTGAGCCAGTAGACAAGCTCAATAGAATGCCGCGGTGGAGATTGGAGGGAGCCAATGATTATGGTCGGCCAATGGTACTATTAGCGGACTTAAGAAGACGAAAGTAGCAAGAGGAAATAGTTGTGTAGCGTCCTCTTTGGCCGACGCCTGGACCGGCCGGGCGGTAGGAGTGCTATATCACACTGACTACGAGCCATCAGTCGTCTTGTCCGTGGCAGAATAGACACAAGAGAGGGCATGGTACTACCTATTATGTACGCCAGGTCAAACTTCGAGCCTAGCAATATGGCAGTGTCTCATTCGTCACTCATCGATGTCGTGGAGCCAATGAAGGAACGTAGTTGGACTTGGGAGCTGCCAAAGTCGGCAACAGAGGGACAACGTCACCACGGAGTGTTGTTGATGTCGTAAAGTGGCTGGTGTCGTATCGGGTGAGCATCGCCAAGGTGTCTTCGACTGGACTGTCTTTGCAAGCTTCACGAATGTTATCTGCGAGTGAATGAATGTCGTCGCGGTGGCGAGGAGCTGCCGCTAGAAGGATTTGAATCGCTGAAGGCTGCCAACGCACACAATCTTCTCTTGCCCAATTTCGCAACCAATCCCGGCTTTGTGCGCGCGCTGTAACCAGGTCGTGGTTGTTTTGTTGACTTTGCGTCTGCCGTGCGGTGGTGCCTGGCAGAACGTTCCAGAGATATGCGCAGAACTCGACTAACACCGCCCAACGCCAAGCAAGTCGCCAATGCCCAATACTGTGGGCGATGAAGTCGACCGAGAGGAGAGCAAGCAAACCGGGCAAGAAAGCAGACACGCAAAACAATTACCTTCTGCCGGCAGCCTGCAGCGGAGTGGACAGACCCGCTTTGCTGGTCATTCCGTCGTGGCACCAATGAGGCCTGCAAGCTAATATCCATTTTCATGCACAACGCAACGACCGTCGTCCTTGATTGCAGATAGCCGAGTCTGACGTCGATGCGTGCAGGACAGACGCTGTGGGTTTGCAGGAGTCGAGGTTGAAATGCCAACGCATACAGCTTAAAAACGTGAACGCTAGCACCGAGGAAGGCATGGTGGTGATGCATGCTCAAAGTCAATGGCCCAAGTACGTATCATTATGCGTTCTGTGCCCTCTCGCCTTACCTCTGCACCACGGCCGCGAGAGGTACCGTACCAGAAACTGCCTGCACGAATGTTCGGTTCGCACGAGCGCACCTTGCCGTCGCGACACATTCGCAATCCCGATGCCATGGATCCCTGGTCAGTTCCTCCGAGGACAGTCTCGACCACGCGCTACCGATGCTTCCACCTCCCATCTTTTGCTGCTCGATACACAACACCTACTGGCGCACTTACACTCCTCCCCGATGCCGAGGGACATTGTACGGTGTAAAGAAAGATGCTGCACCAGAGACGGGAGCTGCAGAAGTCTTGCACGACCGCCCAACGCTTTGCTCGAAACAGACTGATGGCAAAGCCCAGTCGAACAAACGAGGTCGCTACATGGAGCTCCCAAGCAATCCTCCGCACTATGATTGCTCACATGCACTTTAACAGGAGACGGCCTATCAGCTAGGATCGGTCCAAGTCACTATTCTCAGACGACTCGAAAAGTCGGTGAGCACAAAATCTGATTGGTCTCTTTTTCCACAGATCACGTGCAGGTCGCTACAGGAAGCGTCTCGTTTGCTGCTCGGCCTTATTTCCGGCATGCCGTTGTTTGGTCGGCTGTCACTCACTCACTCACACAACTGAACTCGTATGCATGACATGCTCAAGGTCTGCAAACGCGAGCGTGACGTTGATTCAACATGGTCTGCGATCGTCAACGTTCAACAACTGTCATATTGACAGTTTTGAAATGGTACGCGGTGACGATCCGAGCAGCGGCGCATACTCACACATTGCTTGACCTTGTGCTCCTCTCAGTGTTCCCGGCTGGCGGCTCTGACAGTTGACATGTGCTTCTGACCATTTCGACGACACGGCCTGGCACGATTTGTCACATGAGCACATCAGCCCTGCAACGACAAATATGCGGCTAGCCTCAGCCCTGTGAGGTCAGATGCAGGAACCCTCAGCCTTATCAACGACAAATAGGTAGCGTACCGCCATTCGAGTCGTGCTGTTGACCCGCGAGCAGATGTCCCACGTTCCGGAGGCCAGCTTTCCGACTTCCTTGTGCATGCTGGTGGCTCCTTTCGATGTTTGCCTGGTAGGTACGATCTAATATGCTGTACGCGACCTAGATTGGAGACCCGCGCTCCTGGTTCACAGACTTTGTCATGCACACTGGCTGTCTAGGCCTGAGCCTCGCAAATGAATGTGGAAGATGGTCCATGGACCTCAGGGCATCAGGTAGCACACTCGAAGAAAGGGATCTGTCAACCATGCATGACATTGTACAGTTGGAGACAATCAGTGCGACACCATCTTGCCGTTTCAGAGGCCTTGATGGGCATGGATCTTGGTTTCGTTGTTGGGTCGCCTACTGAGTAGTGGTGGCTCGCCTGAATATAAGTATGATAGTGGTACCGCCATTCTCTGGATCATCAACAGTATCGACAACATCAGCAACATCAGAACCAAAAACACATCGAATATATCGTCACAGCGATCCTTAGCAACATCAAGCGCACCACAGAGTCGCATCAATACAAGCATCCACCCACAAGGCACTCTGTCCATTAGCACTTGCTAGGTGTGTATCAATTCGCGTTGTTGAGTGGAATCAATAGTAATACATGCTAACAGACAGCCATCAGATTGACATCGCAGACGCAAGTTATCCAGACTTGTCAACTCGGAAGATCCAGAACCCGAGGCAACCCTTCCTCTACTCCGATCCCTGGCCAGCTTCCTATCATCAAGATGTGCAAATACTACGCTCACTCGCACCCCTGCGGTCATGTCAAGACAGTCTTCGCCGCGTTTTGTCCGCAGGCCGCTCTTGTTCAAAAGCCATGCGGCAGAGGCGACATTTGGGCCACAGTCAAGATGGAGAAGGATTGTACTCATTGCTACGAAGTTGAGCCACCAGCAATTCCACGCTCAGGTCTGCAGTCGAGGACGGGAGGCGGGCGTAAGAAGGTCGTTCGTCGTTGAGCATGTGAGAAGGTAGCGAGGACATTTAGCAGATGGTTGTGGGCCCTTTTCTTTGCTTGCATGAACGATACATGTTTACGAGGTTAAACGAAGTGGTTTCTAGATGTAAAGTGCTTATGCCTGTCAAAAACATATGGAATATTCGCTGATTGGTCGATTTTATGCTTGTACCTGTCACGTTGTACGCCACCCGCTATCCCAGAGCTGGGGTCGAACACCTTCTCCAACCTAATATTGTAGTATTGCAACATGCTCAGAAGCTGATTGCTTCGTTCTGCATTGCCAGAAACGGGAATGACGCCGTTCCGGCAGGCTGGAGGAGATCCATTTCATAATTTTTTGTTCCACGGTCACCGTTTGATCTTCGTAGATCTACGAGAGCACGTGTTGCTGGGCATACAGGAGCTCTGTTCTTTAGCGATCCTTCCCAAGACAAGCTTGAACCCTCTTATATCGGCCACCGCTCATGTGAATTAATCATGCCGGCACGATAAAAACACTTTTCGGTTCAGTCAACCGATCTGATGGCGAGCTTTCTGCGCAAGGCACTTCACCAGGATCCTGCTACACAAGCTCCAGCAACGAGTCCAGCCTCTGCTCACGCTGTAGAAGATGCAACGCCACAGAGTAAAGCGGAAAGAGTGCAAGCATCGCAAGCTGTGGATCCAGAAAAGGGCAAAGCTTCCGCCGTCAACGAAGAGGAAACGACCAGGACCGACTCCATAGATACCAGCATGCCCACGACCGAAAAGGATCGAACGAAACCAGAACATACGACCGCGACCACGACCGAAGCAGACGGAGAGAACACTGCAGAAGTAGAAGATGAATCCAACACCACTTACCTTAAAGGCATGAAACTGGCCCTGGTAACCTTTGGTCTCCTCCTCGCCAACTTCGTCGTCGCCCTCGACAACACAATCATTGCCACCGCAATCCCAAAGATAACGACAATCTTCGACTCCTTGAACGATGTAGGCTGGTATGGAAGTGCATATCTATTGACAACAACATCCTTACAGCCATCTTTCGGGAAGATCTACACCTATTTCGATGTAAAATGGGTGTACATCAGTGCCCTGCTGATTTTCGAACTCGGATCGATCTTGTGCGCCGCGGCAACGAGTTCCATGATGTTGATTATAGGTCGAGCAGTTGCTGGCGTTGGAGCAGCTGCTTTGTTCTCTGGTGCCATGACGATCATTGGATATAGTGTTCCGTTGAGGAATAGAGCTGTATACATGTCGATTTTGGCTAGCATGTTTGGCATCGCATCTGTTGTTGGTCCGATTCTGGGAGGTGCCTTTACCGATCGAGTGTCGTGGCGTTGGTGTTTCTGGATCAATCTGCCGTTTGGAGGCATCACGGTTGCAGTCATATTCCTTTTCTTTAGCAACCCGCCACGGCCGTATGCGAACATGTCGACGAAGGAGAAGCTCAAACATGTCGATTTTTCTGGTGCATTCGTTCTGATCTCCGCAATAGTCTGCTTATTGCTGGCTTTGCAGTGGGGTGGATCTGTCAAGAAATGGTCAGTATATTCATATGTGGAAGCCATTGCACCGGAATTTATTGCTAACCTTTGATTTCGTCATTTTCAGGTCTGACAGTGAGGTCTGGGGATGTATACTTGGTTTCGGACTGTTGATAATCGTCTTCATTGGCATCCAGATTTTCTTGAAGGACCGTGCAACCATGCCACCGCACATCTTTCGCGGTCAGAGGACAGTTACCGCTTCGGCACTATTCAACTGCTTCCTCGGCATGGCTCTATACGCGATCATCTATTATACTCCGTTCTACTTCCAGGCCATCAAGAACACCACCGCCGAGGAGTCTGGAATTCGGTGCATACCATTTCTTGTCAGTGTCACTATCTCAGCTGTCTTGAGCGGCGCCAGCATCACCATTCTTGGGCCGCTTAATCCAGTGATGTGGGTTGGACCGGCAATATTCGTGGTTGGAGCTGGGATGCTGTACACTCTGCAGCCCGATTCTGGACCTGGCATGTGGATCGGGTATCAGGTTCTGGCTGGATTTGGCGCAGGTAAGCATTCTCAGATCCGCAAGGACTTTTCAATCTCTTCTTCGTTCCACTGCTTCCTGAGTAGCCATGGTCGAGAATTCCGAATAGCGCTTTAGCCTGGACCACTCTTCTTGGAGCAACGCTGACACACTACTGCTTCCCTTTAGGCATGTGCGTCCAGGTGCCTTTTGCCGCGGTCCAGGTGGCGCTCTCCGAGAAGGACATGCCGATAGGGAATGCGATTACGATCTTCTCAAATACTTTAGGTGGGGCTATATCAGTCAGTATAGCGCAGAACGTAAGTGTTCCAATGCTTCCATGCTCAACGTGGGACTGCTAACTCATCGCCTTGTTATGTAGATCTTCAGCAACACCTTGATCCAGGAACTGCCGAAGTTGGCGCCATCTGTGGACCCTCGTCTCGTGGTTGGCGCTGGAGCAACCCATATTCGACAAGTGGTTTCTGCGGCTGATCTGCCTGGTGTAATTGAAGCATACAATCGAGCAATTGTTCGGACTTATATCATGGCAGTAGCGGTCGGAGCCATCGCTTTCCTCTCGAGCTTCCTGATGGAGTGGCGCTCAGTCAAGGGGAAGAAGATCCAGATGGCTGCTGTTGCTTGACGCTGTGAACTTGCAATCAGTATAGAAGACCCCAGCGTCAGGTTAGACTGAACATGGGCAACTAAGCAAAGGAGCATTCCTGGGGCAGAGACCATTTAGTCGTTGTTTGGTGCACAACAGAGAGCGCTCCGTTGTTCAAGAGAGGCGATTTCGAAAATCAGTCAGCCCACTGTACAGATGCAAATGCAATGTCCACCAACGCCTCGCTAAACCCTCTTCTTCACTGTACAGCTCATCATGCCACATCTTACAGTCCTTCTTTCGTGTTGCCATCATGAAGCACCCTTTTCCAAAAATTCTTTGGCTTCATTAATCTTCGTCGCCAGATATGGACTACCTCCGCGATCGGGGTGGTTCAGAAGCATCATCTGTCGGTGCTTCTTGCGAATTATTTCTTTCGTCGCTCCGCGTTCACTGTCGCCCAGCAAAGTCAGTAAATGCACCCTACAACGTCTTGCCCAACTTGTAATACGCACGAAGTCTCAAGGATAAGTGCCGCTTCTCTTCGGTTCATTTGCTTTTCAAAACCACCCTTATAGTATGCCTTTCCTGTTGCGCTGATTCCACCACGAGATCTTCGAAGAGCGACGAGACCAGCGCGACCCTATATATCGAACGTTAGCAATTGCGGACGACTCCTGGGCATGCCGGAGGAGAAGCGGGAGCCGTACGAAGAAGGCTGCGGCGGCGACACCAACGCCAACGGCCAGAACGGTGGCCATGCTGCTACGTGGCTTTTGAGGTGTTTCAGGCGACTCCAGTGTGATGATTCGCGATCCAAGATGAGTATAGTCGCAGTGATATGTGAGATGGACGAAGCGTGAGAAGAGCTCGAGTCTTTGGTCTTTGCCGCAGATCGGCTCAACTTTCTGATTAGTCAGTAATCAGTCATCTTCGTCGATCCGACTGCCGACCTGGCCAAAATTTCCAGGTTCCAATACGTATCGCCGCCTCCAGCAACACCACCGGCACCCACCACCACCCTCCACCTTTCCGGCGGCACGATGAGGATCGAAACGTGCTACTTCTGCTCGCAGCCGTGCTACCCGTCCAAGGGTATCACCTTCGTACGCAACGATGCCAAAGTCTTCCGTTTCTGCCGCTCGAAATGCCACAAGAACGTATGTTCAGCCACCACGAAATGCTTCGCCAAGCTCCATCTTCGTACTAACATAATCATTGCAGTTCAAAATGAAGCGAAACCCACGCAAGCTCGCATGGACCAAGTCCTTCCGCCGCGCACATGGCAAAGAAATGACGGTCGACTCTACACTCGCCTTCGCACAACGCCGAAATATCCCAGTTCGCTACAACCGCGATATGGTTGCTAAGACTCTGGAAGCCATGCAGAGAGTATCGGAAATCAGGGCAAGACGCGAGAAACAGTTCTACAAGAATCGCATGAAGGGCAACAAGGAGAAGCAGCTCGAGGCAGACAGGAAGCTTGTGGCAGAAAACCAGCACTTGCTCCCGCCCGAATACAGAGATCAGGTCGAGCAGGTCATGAAGGAGGTTGTCGAGCCCATGGAAGAGGAGGTGGAGGAGATGGAGGAGGAGATCCCGCTCGAGGAGCAGGAACGACTCAAGCCAGCAAAGAGCGCTCTGAAGCAGAAGAAGAAGCAGAGATTAGTGAGAGGCGTTGGTGTGGAAGAGATGGACGTCGATGGTTGAGTCCGCATGATGTTCGCCATGTATCGAAAGCTGCTCTGTGTCTGTTTGAAAGCGTTGGCGCTCGGCGTTTTGGTGGAAAAGTTTGCGTGCAACGAATGTCGAAAGGCTGGAGGTTCTGCTATGTTGCATTGCTCAATACCCATGAAGGCTGTGAATGGATACAATTTTCTCCTGAAGCCTCGGTGGCACATATCACTGGAAATATCGCTACTCGACTTGACGCGCATTCTGGCTGGCTAATATGTTTAGCTGGTCGATCGCTTTAGATGAGATCCCAGACCTCCATCTTCTTGGTTGGAGAAGGGAGGAAGTCAATCAGGGCTCTTCACTCGACCTCGGATCAGTCCCTTCAAGAGCTTGCTAATAAGGTCCATGATCATGGGCTCGAAGCTGGATAGGCACTGAGCTATGGCGTGCTTGCTGCGAAGATGTCGAGCTGTGCCGCATGGTGATCCTTGATCAATGCTCACCACGCGACGCGTGATGACTGAGCGCTCTCATTCGCGCACTCTTGGGTATGTATATAGCGCCAATGCATGATATGCATCTGTCGCCATGTATGCTTGTCGTGGGCGAAGCTATCATGAGAGTGTGCTTAGAAATGCGGAAGCTCTCAGAGGTAACAAGATAAGACGTACGTAGGTTCTTCCTCAAGTTCCCATCACTTCCATAGCAAATAAATCACTCACAACAACATGGCACCAATAGCAATCGACTCTCGCATCACAGCGGTAGTCCAACCGAAGAAGGACAGCCTTGGACTTCCAGAACCGACACTGAAACGCTTCGAGAAAGCCGGCATTGATCTATCACAAGGCTACCCATACCGTCCAGCCAAGCCACTGTATTTACAAGATGCATTCGAAATCCGAAACGAGCCATGGGAGCATATCGACGCTGGCGCTCGAGCTAAGAAGAACAATCCGAGCAAGAGCTCGCTTCTAGAAGCCGCGACAAAAGTCACAGACTTGACCACACACGTCGGCACAGAGATCGAAGGCCTGCAATTGAAAGATTTAACATCTCAGCAGCGAGACGAACTCGCTCTTCTCATTGCCGAGCGATCTGTAGTATTTTTCCGAGACCAAGACCTGTCACCTCAGCAGCAGAAGGAATTAGGAGAACATTTCGGCAAGATTGAAGTTCATCCACAAGTACCTCAGGTGCCTGGTGTTCCTGGTGTGACTGTATGCTAGATCCACCTGTCTCGATGATGGAATTCGAAGTTGATTTAGATCTGCAGGTCATATGGCCAGCTCTCCAAGCCACCGAAAAAGTCGCCAACTTCCGTAATCCGGGAGGCGCATCTCGCTGGCACACTGACCTAGTCCATGAACGTCAGCCAGCTGGTATTACCCATCTGCATAACGATACTGTCCCAAAGATCGGTGGAGATACTCTGTGGGCCAGTGGGTACTCTGCGTATGAGAAGTTGTCTCCAGAATTCCGAAAGATTATCGATGGCAGAAAAGCTGTATACTCTTCTGCTCACGCGTATCTTGATCGTGACGATCCTAATGCTGGTCCCAAACACATCGAGAGGATTCATCCTTTAGTCAGAGTTCATCCTGCTACAGGTTGGAAGGCACTCTGGGTGAATCGAGCTTTCACGAAGCGAATCGTTGGTCTGGATAAGGATGAGAGTGACTTGATACTCGGCTATCTATTCGATGTGTTCGAGAAGGTGAGTTTGGGTGGTTTGCTGGGGATTTCTTGGCGGTTCTAACGTGTTGCCAGAATATCGATATTCAGGTTCGGTTTAGATGGAGTCCAAGAACGTCGGCACTTTGGGACAACCGCATCACAATTCACAATGCGTCCTGGGACTATGAAGGTAGTGAGCCACGGCATGGCACTCGTGTGACCTCTCTTGCAGAGGAGCCATACTTTGATGCGTCGGCTCCGTCACGTAGAATTGCCTTGGGCTTGGAGGATCCGGAGTAGATGTGTGGTCAACACCCTACTTTCTAGCCATTCCGCGACGGAATTGGTCAATTATCGTCATTGATGGTCGATATACATATCTCTCAGCGCCTCCCGCCTCACCGCAGGATCCTTCCCTCTCTCTATAGCTTCATTGAGTTTCCTATCCATGAACTCCTCAAATTTCTTGATCCTCCTCCTTGCGTTCCTCCCGGCGCTGGGTGACCACAGCTCATTAAAGAATGCCGTCTCTTCCCTCAAATTCTTTCTGCTCTCCCAAACTTTCTCATATTTCTGCAAAGCCGCAGCACTCTCAAAACATATCCCATACATCTGGCACAGGGCTTTCCATTCGATTGCACAGTCCTTGGCTTCGCCTTTGAATAGCCAAGGCCACATATGTTCCCATACGCGACCTGTGGTATAGTCTGGCCACTCTGTCTCGATCAACCAGTCCATATGTCTTTTGTACTGCTCTTTCGGATTCCTCCGGATGGCATCGCGCGTCACAGCGAATTGCGAGCAGCATGGTCCGGCAATAATCTCTGGAACCTGTACATCATTGCCAAAGTTCGCACGCATGGCAGGGGCCACCCATGGCTCTTCATGTTTCTTCGTCTCTTCTACCGACTTTGTAGTATTGATCCAATCGGGACAAGCATCTTTCCAGCTCACTCTTAGATTAAAGTATTCCCTCTTCAACACCTGCTCGAGGTCTAACCTTGAAAGCGTAAAGATCATTGAACCTTTCAATGGGCTGTCGATGTGCCATTCGCTTTCGTGGAAGTGAATAAAGATGCTGATGTCCGGTAGATTGTCGTAAAAGTCGTGGAGATAAGTAAAGTACATCAGAGCTTCACGTCCTTTCGGAAGTGGAGGGTGGAATTTTGCAGACGGATCATCGCTAACATAGCGAACGACATTGAGATCCGGAATACGGAGGTGCTCTGTCCAAGAGGTATCATCCTTCTTCGTCGATGCGATGACGAGGTTCGTGGTGATCTTTCGATCATACTTGTACGTGTAATCGGATAGCTTTATGTAGCGATTCAGCGAGTTCCATTCTTGCCATTCCCATATCTGATTGCGGACTGCCGGCGCGAGGTGTACGAGGGAGAAGTAGAAGACGGGTACAAGAAGGAGTGCGAAGTAGATCAAGGTCTTCGGTCGCATCTGTGGTAGAAGCATTGCGACGAATGAAGAGAAGATACATTACTGAAGAATATGCCCGTGGGGCCAAAGAGTGTATCTCAGCACATTGTCATCGATTGAGGTTGCGACTTGGGACCTTCGACGTGGAAGGATGAGATGCAACTCTTGGCAGGGACGAGTGACTTGGCTCAACGATCTTCACGGCATTTTCTCGCCGACTACATCAGCATCAATGGATAAGGCTCCCGGTCAGACAATACTCACGACTTCCAGAGAGGTATACAATCTGCATGTAGAGTGCACATATGTCCAACACGCTGGTAAGATCTAGTCCTGATTTTATATAGACCTCTCATCTACAGCGCCTCCTCGATCTTGACCATCTCCACAATCTTACTTTGGATATCCTTCTTCACAGCCTCAGATGGCTCCTCATAAGGTCTCCTTGGCTTCAGCTTTTCGGAAGCGCCCTCAATTCCAGCGTACTTCGCACTTGTCAGGCTAGCAGCATACTTGGTATTCGCAATGCCCGCTTTGCTGAAACTCTCAGCGACAGCCGCGATCCTGTGAATCTTCAACGCCTCATCGGTCTTGCCAGACTTGTAGAGGTCATATATGTGGCGTAAGGTTCGTGGGAAGATGTTGGCAAATGCAGCAATGCAACCTGCTGAGCCAACTGCAAGACCTGCTAGCAGGAAATCGGACTGTCCTCCGTATGTGGCGAACCGAGTCTCTGGGAACGTTGCTGCAAGACGAGTGATTTTGCCAACTGAGGCACAGGTAAGTTTGGTTCCTACAATATTTGAGTGTCGGTTCGCAAGGTCTGTCATAACGTCTGAGTCGATATCGATTCCGTTGCACACTCCAGGGAAGTTATATATGACAATCGGGAGAGGGCTAGCATTGAAGTCAGCCAGAGCTCATCTCACTCCATGAATGATGTTCATACCTCTTTTGGGCAATCTCATCGTAGAAGTTCGTTATTACTTTAGCAGTTGTCTGCTTGCCAAAGTATGCACAAGGCAAGACAAGCACATAGTCTGCTGTTGCAGCTGCTGCATCGCCAATAAATTCAAGGACTTGCTTCGTGCTGTGACCGCCAACTCCGGCCATAATGGGATAGTCTGGGCCAACAGCTTCTCTTGCAGTCTTCAAAAGTGTTGCTCGCTCGTCTCTAGTAAGCATGAATGTCTCTGCGTTGGTTCCAAGGATGACCAGTCCGGTGAGATATTTTGAGAGATATGCATAGTATTTCTTTTGTGATTCAAGGTCCAATTCGTCTGCCTGGTGGTCGAAGAACGTTACAGCAGGTGCCCAGATGCCAGCTGGAGGCACTTTGCTTTGAGAGTGACCATTCATATTGTGAAAGTTGTATGTCTAGATCTTCAGTTCTTGATTTTGAGCGAGACCCTTCTTGATGCTCGCAGTTGACGGAGTGATTGGCTTCAAATTGATGAAGAATGCTGCTGTATTGTAATAGAACTGTCTTAGATTCAGTGAGTTCGCTTTCCTGAGGTTGTTATTACTGAGGCCGAGCTCGGTGGATAATTTTCCAACGCGGCAGGTGCGGGCAAAGGTTCGCCGAGCAGAGTTTCTGAGCTTTGGGGGAGCAACGCGTCCTGCAATGAAGATGCAGAGGTGCACGTGTCGAGCACTCGCGTCTCTCGCAACTGGACTCGCCACTGCAAAAGCTATGCACTGTCTCGATCGGCTTAACGACCCAAGTATTGCTGTTCAAATCGTGTCGGAGGGCTTCCGGCGCTGTGAAGACTGGCCGAGTCATGATGGGTGAAAATGTGGAGCTGCCGAGAGCTCAAATGCTGACCAAATAGTAAAACATTATTCATGTATCCAAACTACCAAATCAATACACTCATTAGGTCGTCTGTGCTGTGACTTTGCTCGTACAGTTATGACCGCGCTTCGCTTCCCTAGGGTATAAAGCATCAAACCTTTTTCTCAGAACACAATGTCTCCCTGTTTATGCAGCGACCGCGCGCTCTTCATCCCGTCCGCGGATGGACTCATCCTCCTCGTACTCTTGTCCGGCGTGCTGGTCAGCCGAGACCCACATGCCAGATTCACGGTCTTGGTCTTGGTCGGCGAGGTCGACACCTTGTGCCTTGTTGCGGCGGCGCTGAGACAGAGTTCGTGCGCGAGTGGACAGGCTGGACTTGACGGCAGCGTTTTGCTCGACCCAGTTGGTAAGAGCATCTTCACAGTCTTGAATGATGGCCTTGGAGGCCTCGTAGCCGTCGTATGCGTTGCGAGTCTCGCCAGGAGTGACAGGAGTGTCATCAACCAGCTCGAGCAAGTGCTTACCGAAGCCGGCGATGATGGCCATCTTCTCGCTGTGCTCACGGAGCGCGTCAAACTGGTAAGTGAAAGCGGCCTTCAGCTTCTCGCGAGTGATGTTGGAAAGCTGGGCCTCAGCAACGAGCGACTCTGCCTCAGCACGGACAAGTTCCTGCTCAAGAACAACGATCTTCGGGCTGTTTGGCTCCTTATACTTGAGCTGTGCGATCTGGTCGGTAATCTTCTGCTTGCGGTCTCTGCTTGGCTGGACGGAAGCCTCGATGTTTCGAATGCTCTTAATCGTGACACGGTACTGGTCG
>KZ107452.1:0-34054 GCA_000504365.2 Pseudocercospora pini-densiflorae CBS 125139 | reverse complement strand
TTAATCGTGACACGGTACTGGTCGTATCGGTCGACGAATTGGTCCTCGAGCTCACCAATCTCGTAGATGAGAACACCGAGCTTGTCAGTGACATCTGAGACATCGTCATCACAGCCTTCACCCCAAATGGAGAGCTGTTGTGCGACCTCCATGCGCTCTCTACCGACAAGCTCCATGGATCGCATGACGTTCTTCTCCATCTTCACGAGCTGCGAAAGCTTCTTTGCAAGATCTGGACCGAAAGCCCCTGGATGGACAGACTTGCGGAATGTGTGGCCTGCATGGAACAGTCAGATCCAGATACTCAATGCATCCATGACCACATCTGAGTTAGTTATTGCTTACCGATGTTGGCCTTTCCGAAGAGACGACCGCCCTTCGTCGACGACGAAGGTGGTGGCGGGTTCTGAATCTGCGACGCCGTTGGCGCGCGAGACTGGCGCATAGAGTATGTGCGATGCATGTTGGGCGAGCTGTGTAGTGATGTGTGCTGTCAATGGATATTGGTTCAGTGTTAATAGTTCAGAGAGACTTTTGCAGAGTGTCTCGTGTGCAGCAAGTTGTGGCTCAAAACAATGGCGAGGAGAAAGGTATATCAGCATTCAGGAAGACCGCGGCCAGAAAGCTAAGCATGACGGCATCTCTTGTGAACGAGCCAAAGATCGCGCCGTGCTCTTGTCAGCTCTACCCCCGGCGTATCCCTGGCCAACTCTAGACTTCAGCGTTCCGTTGCCAGGGTGCTGGCGTTGGACTACTTTCTGCTCGACTTCAGCAAACACTTGGACGACATGGAAATTTAATGGTACGGTAATAAGCCTTCACACCACGCTCCTCCCGCTCTTCATCTACTGGCAGTTCGGATGCAAACACAGCTTGCAAGCTGTGGGTTACATAAACAAAGAGAGCCGCGTTCCTGATGCGATGACGTGGGTGGTGTTTTCGAGAAGGACGGCCCAAAGCTTGTCCAACCCGTTCTCGTAGTCACGGTAGTAGTGTACCTTCGATGTACCTATGCACTAGTGTCCATCGATGAGGCTGTGCAGACGTGGGCAAATTGTTCACAACATCAGCAATAAAAGGCCACAAGGTGAAGTTTGTGTCTCGCTATTCTCCGTTCTGCTATGAAGCTATTTGAAGAGGATGATTCTCCAAGGGAGGAGTCGAAGAGAGATGTTGGATTGGCGAAACGCGGCATCACTCCTGACCATTCTTTGGGTATTGAAACGAACGCGGAGCCAATAAACCACTCAACGACTTCTTTTCATACAGGCTCGTCGTGACCTACTCGACTCGACATATTGGCTGTTGCAAGCGTCCTGGCTGGCAAAGCATGAGTGTTGTTAACGGTTTCCTCATTAATCGCACAATCTCTATGCTCTCTAGTCATACAAATCCAGCGCCTAACCCGAACCGGTTTTATGCTTCTGGCTTCGCTCACCTAATAACCCACAAGCGCAGAGAAAGGCGACAGTCGTGGCACTGTGCTGTCTTCAACATGGAGAAACCATCTGTGCCTGCTGTGATGAAAGTGCTCGCCGATGCCCCAGTACACCTTGCTGAAATCCATAATCAAAACGAATGATGCAAGCCGATGCAAATGCATAGACACATCAACCAAACAGAGACTCAAATGAAAACAACGATGGCCAGTATCGAGTTGGCCAGATAGTACGCGGTTTCTGGGCCTAGACGCTGCTCGAGCATCCCTATAGCCCTTGTCAACGTACCAAGCCTCTTTCCCATTTCGCTCTTCCACATGGCATTCGGACAGGCCGTTCCTTTTCAACTCGAACACTTGTGCTAGCTCCGATCTCGAATGCATAAAGCTGAGCTTGTGTGGCATGAAGTATGCCTTTCAACTGCGCTCATCGAATGCCAGCGGAGGGGCGCAAATGTTTTCGAATGGCACCTTCATGGGGTTTTGAGACCTTCCTCGTTGTGCAGAGGACTCTTCCTACTTGTCCTCAACAACGGCTCCTGGATGCGGCATTCTAGCTGTCAATCGGGAAGATCCACTGCCAAGCGCTGGCGAGGCCGAAGCAGATGCAGCACCTGAAGAGTATTTGCGCGCGACTCTGATAGTTTCTGGCGACGCTTCCTTTGCTGATCCGTTCGGGAGAGAAGTAGAACGGGATGCTGCTGAATTTGGAGCTGGCTTGTTTACAGCAGTGAAGCCCGAACCCGTTTTCAGGACTGGTACTTGAACTTGAGGATGCGCTGGCTGTGTTCGCTCAGCTGGAGCAGGGTCCAGGCCATCAGAGGTTAGGTCGATTGTGGTGGGCTGGGCATCTGACATAGATGTATCGTTAGAGGCCGGCCTGAAGTTATTTGCTCGCGTGGGCTGCATAGGCGGCGCGCTCATAGGTCCTCTATTTGGGATCTGAGGCCCAGGAGCCTGTTCCGGTGGAAAGGCCTCGGATCCAAAGGCTTGAACAGCAGCCTCGCTATGTGGTGCGAAAGAGAACTTCATGGACTGGCCAGACCTGGGCAGGAAGCCTGGCATATACATTTTCATCTTCGTAAGTTGCACACCAGCATTTGCAGGACCAGGCGTCGCGCCATTTTGCATAGGCTGTCCTGCCGCATGACCTTGAGACATGCCGCCTGGAGCCGGTGAGGGAGATGGTCCGGCTGGCGTTTCAGAGGGTGATCCATTTAGTTGCAATGGGTTCAGGTGCTGTGCAGCGATATAGGGCTGTTGTTGTGCATGTTGCATGCTTCTTCGCCGCTCGAGCTCAATTGCGTTCAGTTGCTGGGCCTGTGAGTGCGGATTCGTACTTGGCTGACCTGGCAACATTTGCGCTGCCAGCTGCTGCTGCTGCTCCTGTGCTTTCGCATTTGCCTGCCTGAACTGCTCCACACGGAACCTGTGCGCTGAGATTTGCGCACCATACGACATACACTGCCAATTTGTATTCTCCTTACTTCCTTGGTTGATCAGGTGATCGATCTGCATGTACAGATGCCGCAACGCCCGACTGAGGCCTGCATGCAGCCGTGCATTGACCTGTAGGCAACCAGAATCAAGAACTCGCTGGAAAGCTTTGATTGCAACGCCTTCTGGTGTATCAGCCAAGTCCATCTGTAGAATTGGTCTTGGACCACCAGGCTGACCAGGCAGAGGCTCGACAAATTTCCTGGGACGTCCCGGCCCGCGGTTTTGCTGACTGTTGTAATAATCAGATAGAGCCTGATTATGCTGCATTTGAAGCTGATGTGTGATCTGGTGTGTCGTTCGCTGCTGTGCCCACGATTTGAGGGCGTTCTGAATGAATTGAATTCCATACGTCAATGGGCCGTCGGGGTCACCTGGGTTCTTTTGCTGGTGATCCGCATTCTCCCCTTGTTCCTCCTCCACATCCTCTGCTGAACCACTCTGAGAGTCATCCTCGTCATCGTCAGCACCGAACAGAGATAGAAAGCCATCGATCTGGTCACTAGCCTGAGGTGCTGGCGGCTTTTTTGTTTGGGCCTTATTGGTCGACGCAGGCTTACCCTCTGGTGGTGGTGTGGCAGGAACGGCAGGTACACCTCCAAAATTGGTTAGGGCTGATGACAGGGTCTCAAGCTTATGGATCATTTCTGCGATAGTGTCAGGCTTAGTTGGCTTGGGATCATGGGTGATATCGATGAAATGAATCACTGGCTGCGGCATTGGCGGCGGCGGATTAGGCATCGGTAAGGGCGGCGGACGTTGCATTCCTGGTGGTGGTGGTCCTTGAGGATAGCGCGGAGGTGCGCTTGGAACGTTCTGTGTTTGAGCTTGACCATTTTGTACCTGTTGAGAAGGCGGTCGCTGATTGTTGGCATTCAGTGTTTGTTGAGCGACAGGCTGCTGTTGAGGTTGTGGATGTCCGACTGAGGGAGGTTCCTGAACTGGGGTGGCGGTTTGTGGTGTTGCCTCAGTGGAAGATCGTGAAGGCTGCTTAGAGGCCTTCAAAGTCTTGGCAGTCTCCACTTTTGGCTTGGCTGCTTGTGACTTTGATTTGCGCTTTCCTTTCGACGCTGCCTGTGATTTTTCATTCTCGCTCTCATTGTCGCCGCCTGCAATGTAGTAAGACATGAAATCGCCATAATCAGCTCTAGCTGCTGATCCTGGGGGACTTTCGTCCTTGAAAGGCGACTCTTCTCGAGGTGGAGTGGGTGGCGCTGAGGAAAGTGAAGACAAGCCAGATGAAGGTGCCGGAGATCCATCTTTTCCAGACTCGATTTCCGGCGCATCTTCAGTCATTTCGACATCCACATCGTCGACTGGCTCTGAGTAGCGTTTACGAGTTTCGCGTCGCGGACGCGACACAGCGATAGTATCACTATTGTCTTGCTTTGGTTTTGGTGACCTTACGTTCAGCTTCAATCTTGGCTTCTTCGCTGGCGGTGGCTCGACAGATGGTGATTCGTTACTTAATGCCGGACTGTCGTCTGTAAGGTCTGACCCATTACTTTGAGTGGACGCAGCGCGTTGAAGTCTTGTTTTAGAATTCCTTGTGCTCGAGGGCGCCATGCCTCTCTCCGTGGCCGACTTGTATTTGGCAATCTTTGCATTGGATATCCTCGAAGTGAAATGAAATACCGACACTGATGAATTGTTGGCAGGCCCCGGCATGTATGCGGATGAAGGTGTTGGTGTAAGAGGAAAAGTTTGTGACGGAGTTGAGGTTTGAGGTTGCGCCTAGAAAAAAAGTGGGTCCCGCTGTCATGCGCCTCTCAGAAGTCAACAATCGCCGGCGCGCATAAGTGAATGTTGTGGCCTGTCGCTGCCAAAATCGGAGTGAGCCTGTGTTGGCATAAATTGTGATGATGAACACGTCCAGCAAGATGATGATGGCGAAAGAGGATGCAGTCCAGACAGGTGCGATAGATTTGAGAAAGAGCGATGGACCTGATCGCGAAAGGAGACCATTAGTTTTCTGAGCTAGTGCTTGTGAAAGTGACAAACACTCACCGGGATGCCGCAGATGAGCAATCCTCTAGCTGAGACGCGGCTCTTTGATGGCTGATCGAATGGACTCGGCTCTGAATATGTCGCAACACGAGCTGTCACATGCATCTGCTGCTTTTAGTCCTCTGCTCCCCTCCGCGTCTTCCTCACAAGCTCCACATCTTCCTGAAGCAGCTACTGAGCACTAGCGCCGGGAAGTCCCGTCAGGGCCAGCTTTCGAGATTCTGAAGCTTGTGAACTTGGAGCATTGAAGCATTTGTGCTGAACAACATCATCATGAGGGTCTTACAGAGTGTTGGCGTGGTCGCCGCAGGACTTTGTGCAGCGGTATCGGCAGCAAGTGCATGGACATTCGATGCAGCGTCGTTGACGGTCACGGGAAAGGCTGCGGAGGGAGCCAAGCAGAGGTACGTTGCAAGCAATGCCCATAGCTAATGCGATGCACCTCAAGACACTTTGCTGACAGCACCCGCACCAGCTTCTCGCCATCGAATCCTCTCGGTGTCCCTGTTCTCCTCCCAGCATCGTCTACACTCAAAGTTCTCCTTACCGCACAAGAGGGCAAGGCCGCGAAGAGACCACATCAAGCTTTCTTGATACTTAGAGAAGAAGAGACTGGACTGGAAGAGTCATTCGCATTCAGCGTCAAGGATAATGGCAAAGCCAAAGTCGACATCGTACGCCTCACGAACCTCAAGAAATTTACGCATTTTCGCACAAGCTGACGAATCTACTTACACAGTCTCAAAAAGATCTTCCTTTCCAGTTCCTCACTACCTCGAAGCCTATCCAGGCCTCCGTAGTCCTCGCCTCCTTCGGATCGTCTACACCCTACGCCGGTCCAGCTTTCCAGATCAAAATTCAACAAGACCCAACTTCAGCACAAGCGGTGCCCGCCCCACCAGAACGCTACACTTCCAAACCAGAGATCCACCACATCTTCAAAGATGACCCCCGATCACCACCAACCGTGGTTTCGCTCTTCTTCACTCTCGCAATCCTGGCTACTGTCCCAGTTCTGCTTGGAGGATGGGTATTTCTAGGAGGTAATGTGGAGCACATGGGTAAAGCATTTGGTGCAAACCCAGTCGCGCATAGACTGTTCTTTGGCAGCGTCGTGGCTATGGAGGGCGTGTTCTTCCTATACTACACCAGTTGGAATCTCTTCCAGACGCTGCCGGCTGCTGCGATATTGGGAGTTGTTGCATTCGTCAGCGGAAGCAGAGCCTTGACTGAAGTGCAGGAGAGGAGATTGGCTGGACAGCGTTGAAGATTCGCAGAGGCATTCCAGGCACGAATAGAGAACCAGCTTGAGTCCTGGCAAGGAGAAGAACCTACCATGCTCACAGAGAGTGGAGACCATAGAAGCCTTTGGCCAGGCCGGTAACAGCAGAAGACGAGCTCGTGTTTTTCGAGGGGACACGGCATGGCAATGAATCTATGCCATTATGTCTACATGTAGCCATGAAGCCAATCTGCGCCGAAAGCGATGAAATACTATACATCTCGCCACAGCGAACATCATCCTCAAAGCGATCACATCTTCTCAACGATGTCCACCTACAACGCCGCGATGGCTTTTCTCAACACTTCCAAACTGCCATCAGAGATCTTTTCATCCTCTTCGGAGCGCTCCTTGAGCAGCCAGCTGACATCACTCAGCAGACCCAGTGGCAGCCAGCTACTCTCCATCGCTTTCTCAAGGCTCTCCTTGATTCTTCCAGTATGCTCCCAATTCTCAGCAGCTTGCTCTGCACGTGTGATGACCTTGTCAGGTATTCCACACATGGCAGCACAATGCATACCATAGCTGCCCTCTGCCACACCATCTTCGAGCTGATATAAGAACGTTACATCACGAATGTCATCATCGACTTTGACGGCCATGCGCTTCGCAATGACTTCAGGATGCTTCTGGAACTCCGCTGCGAGAGAGTGATAGTGCGTGGCAAAGTATCCCAGAGAGCCAACATGTGTGGCGACGTGATGAAGCACAGCTTGAGCGACGGCAACGCCATCATAGCTGCTTGTTCCACGTCCAAGTTCGTCCAAGATGACCAGAGAACGGGGAGTAGCTTCTGCCAGGATTTTCTTGGTTTCGCTGAGCTCGACCATGAAGGTGCTTTGCCCGGCGAAAATGTTGTCATGAGCTCCCAGGCGAGACATGATGCGATCAACAGGAGTCATGCGGGCGGTCTCGCAAGGCACGTAACAGCCGATCTGGGCAAGGATGACTGCAATGCATGTCATGCGTAGAACGGTCGATTTACCGGCGGCATTGGCACCTGTGAGTAGAGTAATGGAGGCCTGGTCACCGCCAAGATTGATGTCGTTCGGGATGAAGTTCGTCGTGGTTTCGATGCATGGGTGACGGAGAGTCTGAAACTCGAGAACGCTGCGAGCGTGGTCATCTTCGATGAACTCGGGCCGGCAAGAAGGCATTCCGAGTGAAGCAGAGGCTTTTGCGAGCGATATTAGACAGTCAAGCTGGCCAACGATCTTGACAGCTGCAAGCCAGGTGGGATAGTCCTCATCGAAGCGGGCGAAGAAGCGGCCTGCCAACGCCTTCACGACTTGCGCATGCATTTCTTGGGCTTCCTTGAGATCCTGCACCAGTCCTTCCAGTTCAGGTGAGTACCATCGCTTGCATTGCTTCGTCGCAGACATCTGCTTCCAGTTCTTTGGGATGTTGCCCGTCACCTTGATCGGTACCTCAAGCTGATAGATCTCCTTTCCGTTATCAGTAAATTTGATGGTACTGGATCCCAAGTCCTTTCTTGCCCGCTGCAACAGCTTGTTAAGCTCCTTCTCGACGCCGTCGATGCGCTCTTGGCTCTCGTCAAAGTCCTCCTCGACACCAGGCTGTGGGATGAACAGTCCCGATTCCTTTGCTTGCTTGCGGTCGAAAGCTTCTTTCCAGTGCTTCAAAGGTGTCTGCAGGTCCGGCATAGCTGAGATGAGCTGACCAAGAAGACCCTCGCCGTCACCAAATGAGCTGAGAAGGGACATTGTATACTCAATCTGTTCGAAGCCCTCAAGCACCTTGACAAAGTCCTGCACTTTGCAGCGACCCGCGTGCACGCGAGAAATCAATCTCTCGAGATCAGGCAGGCGCGACAATGATGCAGTGAACCTATCCATGACAGTGCCGTCGGCGTTGAGAGCATCTACGGCATCGAAGCGTTGATTGATCTTTCTTGCATCGGCAAGCGGATGGCACACCCACTGGCGCAAGGTGCGCTTACCGAACGGAGTGACACATCGGTTGAGCATTGTGAACAGCGTGCCTTCCGTGCTTCCATCGAAGGTGTTGGCGAAGATTTCCAGGTTGATCAAGCTCTGGCCGTCAAGGACGAGGCTGGAAGCTTTGCGGATGGGATCGTACCAGGAGAAGTTAGCACATGTGATCAAGTCTCGTTCAATCTTGAGCATGCTCAAGTACCACACGAGCGCGCCATAGGCAGAGAACGTAGTTTCTTTCGCCTCAGCTTCGCGTAGGACCTTCGGCCAAGTGTCGGTAGACTCATCGTCTTCAGACTTCTGGAAATATGCTTCTCCATTCATCTTCATGCGGGTCTTGTCAGCGCTCAGAAACTCCTTGTCCGGCTTAAGATAGTTCCAGATAGTGGTGGGAGGAGTATTGTTCTTGAGGATTCGAAGGGCCCTGGAAGAGATGCAGCCTTTCTCGAGAATAAGCTCCCCTGGACGTGTCTGCGCGACAAATGTTTCGAAGCGGGTCATGTCTGCGTCGTCGACCCACTCCGCAAGATGAAACTGCGCTGTAGCGGTGTCGACAAAGGCGATACCGAAGGTAGGTTTGCCTTCAGTTTCGGTCTCCTTAATGGCAGCACAATAAGTGGCCATGTCGTCTTGAAGCATGCTGCCTTCCACAAGAGTACCGGCTGTCAAGACCGATGCAAGTTCTCTGCGGATCACCTTTTCTTCTTTCTTTTTTGCCGCACCTTTCTGGTCACGTTCTCGCATGTCTTTGCCAAGTGCTGTCTCCATTTGATCGACTCTGGCGATCTTGAAGCCTTTTGCCACGAATTGGTTTGCCCAGTGATCGAGACTAGCCTCCGGCACACCTACCATTCGCATGTTGACTCGATCGGTCAGCTTCAGATCGAACAACTGGTGGCCTATGGTAGCGTCATTCTCGTAAAGCTCGTAGAATTTGCCCTTTTTGAAAAACACGATCGTATCCCAAAACTTGCACTTGATCTCCCAATATTGCTTCTCGAACGGGGAGAAGTTGTTCCATGCTCCAGGTGGCACAAAGAGTGTCCTGGGATCGTAATCGGGATGATCAGGAGCATGTCGGTCAGCATCTTGAATGACAGCTAACCAAGGATACCGATCTGCAGGATCTGTAGCGTGTGCCTTCTGCTTCTTTGGTGGACCATTGGTTGTCGATTTTGTGATAGTCGGACGCTTCCTCGCCTCGGTGGGCGGTGGTGCATCCGGATCAAAGGTCCACTGTTGGGCAGTCGACTTTGTTGGCACCTCTTCGCTGTCTTCTCTGAACGGCGAAGGTGAAGGTGAAGGCGGTTTCACGGAGCTTCGCTGTGATGCTTTCGCTGAGGACGAAGCTGAAGCCTTCTTCTTGGATTTCTTAGGCTTTTCGTCATCCTCAAGATCGTCATCAACTACAAAGTCATCCATTTCTGCAGTCGTCTTGTCAGCCACGGAGCTAGATTTTGCAGGAGTCGACATCAGATATCGAGAGCTGGACAAGATCACTGTACACGTCTAGTCATTAGATCACACCAAGAATGAGAACGAGCATACCTTCATCACTCTCCATCGCTGCTTGGGTGGCGGGATCAAGACCGAACTCGTCATCATCCGAATCGTCCTTGACACTGATCCGTCGCCGCTTAGCAGCGCGTCCATTGCCAGATACTGGCTTAAAGGGAGCATCATCGTCATCATCGGATTCAGCATAGTTGACCTTCTTCTTGGCCTGTCGTGACGGGCTCGAGAAGACTGTGCCTGGTGTTTCTATCAGTCTGTCAGTTCTTGACGATTCGTAAAATGTTGATTCTAAATAATGCGCACCGTTCTCCTTGTTTCTGGGATCAATTACAGAACTCTGCTGAGAAGCGCCAGGTGCTGTGCGTGGACTTGAGCCTGATGCAGCAGGACTACCAGACGTCTGCTCGACCTTGGCCACATTGGAATCAGAAGCACGCTTTGCTGGCGTGCTGCTCTGTGGAGCTGGACCAGCTTGTTTCTTGAAGAATCCAGCAATGCTCTGCTGCTTTTGGCTGGAGGAAGTGCTCTTCTTCAAGGTGGCTCGAGGAGTAGCAGACTGGCTGCCATCCGTACGAGCCATGGCGTCGAATTTACTCTATAGAATCGACGCGAAAATTGCAAAAGCGATGAAGTCAAGCCAGATGGATTGCAGATGCATTGGGATGAGAGGCCGTGAGAGTCGATGGAGACGCGGTCGCCCTTCGCGGGACGCGTTGACGCGGACCCCTGCAAATTGGCTTGGCTTGGCTTGGCTCGGCCGGAGCTGCTCCCCGAACTCTACTGCAAGCGAAAGTCTGAGCTCCAGTCTGCATAAACATCAAAGTCGTCTCTTTCTCACATTGCAACTCATCACTAGCCATGGCAAGAACGTTGCTGAGTCGCCTGACTTCGGGCTCAGCGTACATCTGCCCACGATGCGCCCTTCGAACGGCCTCCACGCAACGCAGCTTCTCGACTTCGCGCCGTTCACGTCAAGGCGTGTTGCGCATCCTCGAAGAACGAGGGCTCATCAATCAAATTGCCGGGTAGGCCAGCTGGCCCATAGCAGTCGAGCCGCCGTCTGAGAATGTCACAGGGATCGCTCGACTCTCGAGAAACTACTGGAGGCCAGGAAGACAGGCTTCTACGCAGGCATCGATCCAACAGCTTCTTCGCTTCATGTAGGCCATCTACTTCCCTTAATGGTACTCTTTTGGCTTTACCATCATGGTCACTACACTGTCAGCTTGGTAGGAGGAGCCACAGCCAAAGTAGGAGATCCGAGTGGACGTCTCACGTCGAGAGCGAAGACCGCTGAAGATGTGATCGATTCCAATTTTCGCAGTCTGACTGCTCAGGTCGGCAGCTTATGGGAGAGTGTGATCAAGTATGGTGCAAGACGTAGAATTGGTACCAGTGTCGGCAAGAAAGAGCTGTTGAATAATGCTGAATGGTTGGATAATCTAAACATTCTCACTTTTTTGAGGATGATGGGAAACGGTGCCAGGTTGGGTGCGATGCTGAGTAGAGACACGTAAGTACGATTCGAAGAGGCTTTCCAGCGCGTAGACTGACGAGCCCAACAGCGTCAGAAACAAGATGGAAAAGGGCGATGGCATGTCCTACTCAGAATTTACATATCCTCTGCTCCAGGCATGGGATTGGTGGCAGATGTATCAAGATCGCTCAGTCCAAATACAGATTGGCGGTGGTGATCAGTATGGAAACATCATAGCTGGAATAGACGCGGTGAAGCACATTGCGCAGTATGCTTCACAGCCTGAACATCAGAAGCAATGGCTGGATCGGGAAGGACGCTTGAAAGGCGATCTATCGCCGATGGGTCTCACAGTACCGCTTCTGACGACAAGCAGCGGGGAGAAGTTTGGCAAAAGTGCTGGCAATGCCGTTTGGCTGGACCGGAGCATGACGAGTCCGTTCGATCTCTATGGCTTCCTCCTTCGCTCTGCAGACGATGATGTGGAGCGCTACCTCAAGCTATTCACCTTTGTGCCAATTACAGAGATCAACACAATTATGGAAGCCCATCGCAGCGATCCTGGAAAACGTACGGCCCAACATCTCCTTGCGAGTGAAGTTCTGGAGCTGGTGCATGGGCCTGAGGAAGCAGCAAAGACACGATCCGAACATGATTCCTTACGAGCTCCGACGTTAGCCTCTCTTGGTCGATCTTCGGGGAGCGATAACGAGTCGACGTCCTCGAGCAACGCTGCAAAGCGCACTAAGCTACCTAAATCCTTGGTCTACGACACGCCTTTCTCCAGAATCTTATACCATGCTGGCCTGGTAGGAACAAAATCCGAAGGCGCCCGGTTAATTGGCAAGAACGGTGCATATGTTGCGACGGCTTCAGGTCAGTCCGCCATCAGCGATGAGGGCCAGTTGGAGTTTGTACAGATCAAAGAGCAGAAGGCGTCGGAAGTTCAAGACCTCGTAGCTAACGGCCTGCTGATTTTGAGACTCGGGAAGTGGAAGGTGAGGGTAATAGAAATAGTCGAAGACAGCGACTTCGACGCAGACGGCAGAGATGCGCCTGGCTGGAAAGAGTTCAAGGAGACTGCTCATGCTAAGCAGTAAAGTGTCCTCCTTCGGACATTTGCTGTTGTAATTACATACTACCACACCACATCCAACGCTAAAAACATTCTTGGTCTGGAAAATCCCCGCCTGCTAAATACGCCGCCGCTCATCTTCGCCTCCGGGAACACTTGCTGTCAATAACCAGGTTGCTCACCCGCTCAGCACTTTGGTGACACCCGGTTCAATCTTCTCCAGCTTCTCACGTAACTCGCCCCAGACTCGTCTCTGAATCTCTGGACCTTCGGGACCCTCCACGAGCACCGAGCATTTCTGGACCTGCGCATCACTCAGATACTTGCCATGACTCTCCTGCCCTCTCAGACCAGCATCAACAAGCGTGCGGCTGCCGACTTCTGTAGTCCGGCACATAATAAGTTTGATAAGCTTGATGAGCGGATTCGAGATCTCCCTCATCAGTTCGCTATGGCACCAACCAGGATTGACGAAATTTAGCGTGAACTGCTCACCCAACTTCGGATTCTCCTTGATAATCTCGCGAATACTGACGACCTCGAGGAATTTGCTGACGTTGTAGCGATCCACCATTCGAGCTTCCTCCTTCGAATTCAAAGTCGAAAAGATTGATGAAGCTTGTCGTTCTGGGAATGAAGTGAAGTGGTGGACCTCGGAGCTGACAATCGTGAGTGTCGGGAGGACGTTGTATTTTGTTGCTGTTTCGCGGAGTTTTGGGATTACGAGGAGTGCGAGGAGAAACGTCGAGACGACGTTGACTGTGATTGTGCTTTCGTTGTCTTCTGCCATGGAGTAGTTCGCTGTTGAGATGCCTGACTATGAGTTAGCATCTGTTCAACCAGCGGTTTTGGGCTACATAAGGTACTCACCAGCATTCTCGATTATAATGTCGACACGCGGAAGTGTATTGACTCTTTTGGCAAATTGCTTGACGCTCTCGTAACTCGCCAAGTCCAGCTGCCAGACTTCAATCGCGCCTTTCCGGCCAGTGGATTGTTCGATGTCTGATTTGGCCGCCTCGCCTTTCTCTGCGCTACGGCATGCTATTATGACTTTCTCTGCATTCAAACGAACATAGTGGCGAGCCGCTTCCTTTCCAAGACCAGCATTTGCGCCAGTGATGATGACTGTTTTGCCTATGCAGTCTTTTGTCGGCTTTGGTGGCGTGACTGCAAATTGGCTGTAGAAGAACTGAGGCAGATAGTCGAAACCCATCCTGCTTTCGTTTCGGTATTATTTGTGAATTGTATAGTCAAGTTGTTGAGTTTAGAAATAGTGGGTCGTGCTGTCAATATTGTACACCGGAAAGAGTGTGGTAACGACAGCAGAAATGCTGCTCTTAAATTGTCCAAGACGGACTTTCAGGAAGCTCGCCATCATAGTACTGCGGATGTAGGCGTGACGGGATGTGGTTGCTCCGCTCGGTACAAACAGGTTCCCACGTTGAGAATCTAAAGCGCTACTCGTGGCGCCGGATATAACAGACTTTGCCGAGTCATCTTTAGGATACCTCTGTCTTCTGTTCGAAAGGGTTATTGCAGACCTGTTTTTGTTTTGGGTAGGTGATGACCACGTCATTTATGGTCAATCATGGACCATATGCGCTGGTTACCATCTCTCCGAACGGCCTTTCTGAACCTCGACTATGGAAATGTCAATGAGCATATTCGCTAAAGGAGGAGCTCAAGAGGTCTTCCCCTCTCACAGCTGCATGAGTGCCTGTGAGCTGAAATCTGCCCAGATGAGGTCAATGTAAGAACCGTTCAGGTGAATGAGCTGGCATTGTTGCATCCGAATACTCGGAGTAGCTGAGCAAGGAGGACGGAGATACGAATTGCATTTGGGTTCGACTCCGCATCAAAGGGTCTGCGCGGCAGGAACCGCGGAGGCCGCGCGAGCCAGCAATATGTCGCACGACTGTACATCTCGTCTACTTCTATATATTTTGTACATGCAATCATGAGTATCATCTTTCAAGCCCATTTCCCGAGAATAGCCATCAGAAGAGCTCCAAGGATCATCCAGACGACGGCTGTGAGGACTTCCTTCAGAGGCGCCGTCTGCATGTGCGACGAAAACATGAATTCATGCGCCATTAGCTCAACCAAACCAGTGTAGATCAGAATGCCCGCGGAGATAGAATCGAAGACTCCGTTCACAATCAGAGTCGTCTGACTCTCCGGATCAAATGTTTGGCGTACACCGATGCCGATTGCAATGGCAATCGGGGTTGAAAGAGCGTAACCAAGACCCATAATGTATGGTGTCCATCGACGGTCCTTCGGCCATTGAATGCTTCCAAGACGCGAGCCCAGCGCAAGACCTTCGAAGGTCTGGTGGAAAGTCAGCACTATATACAAGGTGACAAACTCGGCACCTGAAACAGCCAGCGTGAGGCCGATGAAGATGGAGTGGAAGATAACCTATCGAATCCATTAGCAAAGTTTCGAGAATAGTCAGGCGCAGCAATACTTACACCAAATTCGAGAATGAATATTGCTGTCATCTGGGCGGCATAGCTCTCGGGGTTAAAGGTCTTAGCATGTCCACGGTCATGTTTGGCAGCGCCGGCAGACCCGGGGTGGTCCCTTGAGTGCGAGAGATGGTCATCGCCTGGTACGTAAGGACTTGTTGGACAGCGGCTTTCATGTTGAGACGAGGAGCGCTCAGCCGAACTTTCGAGGGATGGCTCTGATGGCTCATCTGTATAATAATTGTCCTTGGTCTTGGGTTCCAGCATTGGGGTCCGGGTTTGACCTTGGGTGTCGCGGACCTCGTTGCTTTGTTCATGCTCATGGGGATCACCATGGGAATGCGAGTGGCCGAACTTTGCAAAGCGCCTGGATTAACAATCATAGGTCAGCGAATGTCTCAGATGCGACTGCCGGCCACTCTGTGCTTGCTTACATGGTCATAAGTTCGACGAAGAACAGAACAAACACCGTCATTAGACAAATACCAGCAACCCAGTCATACTCGGTAATTGGCCCTGTGAGGCATTCATTGGATAGTGCCTCGTATGCTGGCGACAGTAGGTGAATGAAAGCTGTAGCCACTATGACTCCACTGCCGAAGTATTTGGCGAAGCTGTTTCCGCGTTAGCAGTATCCCGAACCTTTCGTCGATCTTTACTCACAAGAAAGCCCATTCGGCAACGCCTGCGCCTCTATGCCTTGCCGCGTAGACCTTAGCATTGTCAATGTCACGTCAAGATCGTTCAAAGTAGCTGGACTTGCTTACAGGAAAGATAGTGCCAAGTGCGCTACCGACGAGTATCACAAAGATCGCGCTGACTCGCACGCCGATACGTCCGTCGAATTCATTACCTGTCTCGCACTGCGACATTTTGTCTTCGTAGCGATCGTGTGTCCTTTGCTTTGCTCTGTGTGCTCAATTAGCAAAGCAAAGAAAGTTCAATGTAGAAGGCTGTTGAAAGAATCCATCTTGAGCACCTTGATGGACACGTCCGTGCATTTAGATCTCAGAACTGTGATGGAAAGTGCAAGGTGGAAAACGGAAACAAGCGGACATTGATGGCAAACATGGTCCGAAGATACTGCTGCTTGCTGAGTGTGCCATGGCGCGTAAGACGATGTCTACTGACAGCGTTCGGAAGTCATGCTTCCATTCCTGTCGAAAACATATCCGCCATCCCGCTTCCCGATCCATGGCTCTTCTCACATCAAATCGCCACCTGTCTGTCGCGGGCAGGCCGGGACTGTGAGAGTTCATTGCCAGGAATTCACTGGGCGGACGAAGGTAAGTCTCCAAGTCTATTTCAAGGAACATCTCTTTCACTTCCACAGCATAATCTTCAATGCATCTGTCCTGTTCCTGAGCAAGGATTGATTATTGAGTTTTGGCGAGCTCAGTTCGCAAGCATCGCGCAATCATGCATGTACCGGGCCGGTCCACAACTTCAGTGGGAGCAGAGAAGAGAGGGACTACTTATCACCTCACTGACATTCGATCGTTTTGGTGAAGACCCAAACGTGCATGTACAAACTCTGGTTTGGGACAAAGTTGTTTAGCATATACTCTGACGGTGTCGGTTTGCGCCAAAGAGTAGCGGACGACCCCAAACGCGCTTTGATGCTCTGCAACGACTTCCCTCACACACACTCTCTCTCTATCTCCTTCTCTATGCCATATGCAGCGGAAGTGACTGGGAGTTGCAGACCATCTGCACGTTCAAGGAAGCTCCAGCACACGTCGAATTAATTTCGATCGCGAAGAACATGCGTGATTTGCACAATAATGAGCCGAGAACAGATCTATCGGGGCTTCTTTCAATGTATTAATGAATCCGGACCGTGTCATACAGTATCTCATAAATTTCTTGCTCCACCGCATAGATCATCATGTTGCACAGTTCTCACCATTTGTCGTGATGAATGGTTGTGTATGTTAACTGCAGGTGAAGCAGCGTGCGCGCGACGCTTCGAACATGGGAGACTCACTATACCGCCTCAATGCATATTGCTAGGGTCGATGTATGCCAGCTGATTCTTGCCTGCAGAGCCACTGTGCGATGCCGTAGTAGTCTCAATTGTATTGTGGAAGATCGATGAACAAGGAAGGCGGGCCACAAAGGGTCTCCAGCTTGCGGCCAACCTTCTCGCCATTCCCGAGCGGCAGACAAGACTACAATTTCCCGACGACAAACATCAACGCTTGGAACTGCGAGCACACATCGTAAATATGGGCTGGTTTGGGAGCTGGTTGGGTGCCAGCGATTCCACAAGTGACCCATACAACAAGCTCGATCCTCGTCTCCGCGACTTTCTCGAGAAGGAATCACCTTCACACCAGGCTGGAAGTCCAGCCGATTCTCCTTCCAGATCTGTGCCTGAATCGCAATCGACGGATGCAGCGCCAGATACATACAGATCACAACTGGGCTTCAAATCCGCCGGCCTAGGCTTCAAGAACCAGGACTCTACCACCGATGAGCGAGCCTCAGTACCTACGGAATCATTGTTCCAGGATGGGCGCTATGCACACCTTTGGAAGAACTATCGACCTCAGACGGAAGTGGAAGGAGCGGGAAAGACAGATCAAGACCGACTTGCAGATGTCATCACGGAATATAAGAATCGGAAGGCTGATATTGGCCGTGCCGCGCTGGAGAATTGTGTGGAGTACCAGCTGGCTGAGAGAGATTGCCTGACGAATGGCTCTCTGTGGAAGAAGATGAGCATGTGCCGGTCGGAGAGCAAAGAGTTCAATAGATGCTACACCATGCAAGCTCGATTCCTGTCTGCTCTGGGATATCTCTCGGCCCAGCAAAGCGCAGAGGAGGAAGAGAAGATACAGATGCATTCTGATAAGCTCTATCATGAGATGCTCGAGCGCGAACGCGTCCAGCAAGAGGCCGCCGACCAAGGCAGGGAAGAGCAAAAGCTTCCTTCCCTTATCGATCCAGAGAGAACGATGGAAGCACTTGGCCCGGACAGTTCGTGGGCTCGTTCGAGACAGCGAGCTCTAGAAATGGGCATCTCTACAAACCTCAGTTCTTACACGCCTGAGAAGCAAGAAGAAATCAAGAAACGAATTGAAGGTTTGCCGCCTCGCGAGAAGGAGCTCGAATTGCAACTCATTGCTGCCGAAGCTCGCAGTCAAATGGAATATGCTGAACGAATAGCCGCGAACATGGAGGCGGAGAAGCGACACCGCGAAGAGCGACGAGACCGTGGTAAGGAGACAATTGGCGACACACTGCGTCGTCTATGGGGTTCATAGTCGTGCAACATGCTCTGCATCTCGACAGCGTGGGAAGACCTACAATGGTCACCGTTGCTAATCATTTCAGCTGCGTCAAATTTTGATGACATTGGAGATAGGGTGGGTCCCGACTCCCGAGTCAGCTTGACCCTGGAACACAAACATCGACAACAACATTTGGTGCACACATCAACAACGGCAGCATGAGTACTGCATCATCTCCCAAGCATAATCGAAACGAGCGGCATTTACAGAGACAACGAGGCGCTGGCGCACGAAACCTGACCACAAGTTTTGGCTTCATACTTGGTCTCCCTCTCGACTTGCCTGCACAATCAGTCGCCGACCAATCTCATGCCACTGTGCCTCCTACGAAGCGTCGAAAGGTCTGCCGTGAAGGTGTGAAAGAAAGCGGAGATGCTGTAGGCCATGCTCAAGTCCCAGCAGCAAAGGAAGAGGCCACACGTGAGCTCCAGTCGAAACCCAGCTCGCGCCCACGACGCAGAGTGAACCTCCTGCCGGAAGAGAAAGATGCATTGCCGGAACTGCAGAAGGATGGAAGCTTCGTGGAGACTCGACCTGTCGTGAGGAAACGGGGAAGGCCCAAGAAGGCTTGCGCAAGAGACGAGTTCACAGTTACGGACGAGATGGCGATCGCGCCAGCTCTTCCTGCGGTGGTTGCAGACAATGAAGAGGCTCCACCACAGATTAAGAAAAGGCGTGGCCGGCCTAGAAAGAATGTCGTTTCAGGCACAAATGAGGAGCCTCTCGTGGCCCGGGACGAATTTGCCAAAACCCAGCCTGCTTTACCCGCGAGGAAAAGAGGAAGGCCCAGAAAGCTCGTTGTAACAGCCGCCAACAATCCAGTGTTGGACCAACCCTCTACAAGCGTCAAGACAGAAGAGCTCACTGCGGGTCATTTCACAACTGTGCCGCCACCTCCGCAAATCCTGCAGCCCGCGGCCACTGAACGACTGGCAGCGCGGCCTCGAAGGCAAGCTGCGACCAGTGCTATAAGTAAAATGTTGGACGTCTTCATCGAAGAAGAGCTGCCAGTTGATAGCAAGCGACGCGATCCGACGCCTGAGCACTCCAAGAAGAGACAACGCAGAAATGCTCCAAGTACCAACGCCTCGAATCAGCTAAACACAGCAGATTCGTCTTGCAAGATTCATGAAGAGACTGCGGGTGCCGAGAGGGGATTGCAAGACTATGAGCGCGTGTGGCAAGCGACAGCCACGGAAAGTTCTGCTCCAACGCGAAAGCCGCTTGCTGCAGCTGAAGTGAATGCTATGGTAATGCAAGCGAGATCGTCTGAAGCACCAGAAGAAGAGTCTGGTCCGAAGCAGCGCCGCCGCAAACACCTCGTATGTGCCACTGGTAAGGAGAATGGCCAGAAGCAAACCCAGATCATGAAGGCCCCAGCAGCGCTCCTGGGCGCTGAGACATCTACACGCATTGATAATTTTAGCTCTGCCAATCTCGCTCGTCGAAGCACAGCAGGAGAAATTGGTCACCTTGTTGCAGAGTCTGAAGAAGCAGAGCCAGTGGATCATCCTGACATTGCCGCCGCCTCTTCGGTTGCAGATAGCACGAGCGGAACGGCCGTCAGCGACGAGGATGCAGCTAAGGACTCTAGAGCCGGGGTTGAGCCAGGCCCGGATGCTGAAGGGGCCCAAGTCAGCTCCGAGCAGAGGAACCTGGTAAGCACGCAAAACGATAAAGCCATCGTACCCGGTGCTGGTTACAAGCAGTCATCCTTGTCAAACGCAGCATCAAGTGCGGCAAGTGGTAGACTCTCAAGCTCGAGGCGGGAAGCGAACAGGAGGTTGGAATTGCCATGCAAGCATCACAGCAATGAACAAGATGTCGATCCGGGAAATGTTTTGCTAGGGACAGAACGCGCTTCTTTGCGCAGAGCAACCAAGTCCAAGCGCAGACCGAGCTCGTTAGGAGGTGATGATGAGTCTGAAATGGACCTTGATGAAATGCTTTCCAGCATAGCGACTTACGCCGCAAACAAGCATCGCTGCCAAGTGGCATCCAAGCGGAATGGGTCTCACCGGAGATAATGACGAGAGCCCATTCATTTCTCCGCTGGCGTTTTATTTTCCGCCACCGGCATCACTTCAGTACCTCCTGTCCATGAACGAGCGTATTTCGGCAGTCTGCAAATGCCAGCGCGCAGGGGACTGATCAAAATTCCAGCTTTCATTCTCTGTTGGTGTCTTTGTCAAGTAGCTCATCAAACATAAGCCGCACGAAATGCGAGCCATTGTTCTGAGCGTGATCTGCACGATTTGACCGAACACTGTGTTCTTGCGCTAGAACGGCTTGCCCCGAGGACAACGCGGTGGTAGTTCAACGAAACGGAAGTCCCTCCTATCGACTCTTTAGTACGCCGCAAGCTCCGATACATCCTCCACAGACGCCTTGTTCTCGGTCATCTCCGATCACCACTTGCCGTTTCACTTGATCTGTGTCCCCAGATTCTCCAATTGGTTGTAGTGCAAGTCATAGGAATCCTCAGGGTTTCCTTCCTCGTGGGATCGCGGTATCTGGTAGGTTGTGGCTATGATAAGCACCCTCGCGCGTAACGTTGCCTTCATCCAGAAGCGCATTCGCCCCCACATAAGGGGTCAGATGAACTTGGAATCTCCATCGGATCCTCGAGGCTCAGCTGTGTCAGCGCATCATACACAAACGTTCATACTGGCCCGGGCTGTATACCTTCGGCTCTTTGCACGGATATGCTACGGTGAGCAAGCAACAGCTGAAGCTTGCGAGGCCGCCGGCCAGTGCTCAGGCATTACGCTGTCGACTAGTAATTATACCCGCAGTCGAGTTCCCGAACATAAACCAAGCTCAACCAGAATGGTGCCCGGTCAAGACATGAGGTATGCACTTGCGGATGATGACACGAACCCTTTTCGTACTTCTCAATAATGACTACCGTTCCTCGTTCAATCAGAGCAAATCTCATAACCTCTCGAACTTTCGCACGTTGTGAAGACGGCACTCACGTGCTGCATGACGTTGAGTGATCCGCAGATCAAATTTCCTGAGAGCGGACAACCATCATCATGGATGCTCCCAGCGCGGACATGTGGCATGGATCACAAACAAGGGCCTGAACAGCCGATTTGAGCCGACCGTCGACAGCGAAGGCGAATTGACAAGGAACGACGGTACAGAATAGGACAATGGACCATGAATTGTATGCCTGTCCTCGAGGCTGTCGAGAAGTGGTGTTGTGCATCTGACCCATCTTCTCATGCCCGCCTGGTGCCCTGTCGCACGTGCTACATGGATATTGAAGAGGCATCATCCTGGAAACAAGGAATGAGTGGGGTCGATTTTCATGCGAGCCTGGGTCTACCAGCATTATCCAGGACCATTGATAGATTGGGGAAAGCGCTCTCCGACACCACTTCACACTTCTTGCGCTTTGGTCTTGATGATGCTCTCGGCTTCCGTCTGTGAAACGGAGCAGTCGACATGAGTCTCACCCTAGATCAGGGCTAACGATGCTGAACACGGCCGTATATTGGATTGCAAGGCCGTCAAGATCTCACGCAGAATCTAAGCTGGTAAAAATGCTGTGATGACTGCTTCAAATTTTGAACAAGGCAACGTTGACACAAAGTCAGATTACGTGCGAACGTGCTTGCCCGCTTATGCAGGTCTTTCTGTTGTCAAGCACTTCTTTGCTTGACCTCATCGCTTTCGAGCGCCCATGCTTGTCACTGGAGACTCTGGGATTCAATATACTATCAATGAGTGGCTCACATGCACTGAAGAGGTCCTTCATCAAGAATATACTGCTGCAGGGTGCGCCAGGATGTCGTAGATGATGTGCTGTCAGATCAGCTCTCTGTCCTGACTCGCTCTCTGCCGTCAAAGGCCGCCATTGTCATAAAAAGTTTTGAACCAAATGGGCGGTCGCCTCGCCTCGCAGATCTTCGAGCCTCAACCGAACGACCCGGCACTGTACGTTTCTCTTCCGAATCTCACTAAAGTAGCGCCACAACTTTTCAGCTATCCGCTACTTCATGGAGCAGAAAAGAGGCGCATATATGTTGCTGATCAGTCTAAGCACATGTTCCTGAGGATCCAGATGCATGGGGAGCAGCCCATAGGGTAGAAGCATACCGGAGCATCGCCACCAATATCACTGTCGCCGGCTCGCTCCTTCGAGCCACCACTTCAGATCCTTGTTCAAGCCATTGCTTCGCATGGCGCTTGAGATAAATCGTCGATCCAGTGATCTTCTGGAAAGGCAGATGATACCTCGGTCTTTCAGCAATGCTCCTCTTCAAACACGAGGGTGGAGGACCGCATGTTGAGCGTCATAATTTATGGGTATGGGATTCCTGACAGCATTATTCTAGAGCTGATCAGAAGGTGCCGATGGGTCTGCCACACCTGTGAGTACAAGCATTCCAGATGCCCGCACCGATACAATGGATAAGCCATGGCAGGATGAGGGCCGGTCCAACAATGGAGTAATGGAGCGGCACTAGTATACTTGCTGCAACGGCCGTTGAAGATGTCTCTTATCATGGCTTGTAGAGAAAGCATAATGCGGTAGCTGCATTGGCCTCAGTACAGTATAATCACTCGTGCCACTGCTCTTCCATCACCCAGATAATGTACTTGAAACGCCCGTTGAGTATCGATTGGGCCATTCTGGTACTCGCGTGTTCGATATTACTCTTCTGCCCGTCTCGGTGCTCTGAACCATTTTGAGAACAGTGCCAACCGTTACGCATCAACCGAAATGGCGAGATCGGCGCAAAGACGCACCCCGTCGGCTTGCCGCAGGCATCCTTGCACGATATACAGCACTCATGTCTCAGTGCGGATCACGAATTTACGATGTTAGAGGACGGGACACCGAACTCAATCTCACTGGACCTTGCTTTGCCGTACGTCTGGCCTCGTGCTGACAACGCACTAGAGATGATTGAGAAGTGGCGAGTTGTAACGCACAACGCGTGATAGATCTTGAAATTGATATTGTGACACATACTGTGATCGTGAGATCTCGAGACTCTATGGTCCATGCAAATTCGCGGAAACAAAAAAAGAACATTCGTGCCAGGGGTATCTCAGCGCACCGTAGGTCCATAGCTTACACAAGAAAATTCTGCGCCACGTTCTCGCAATATGCTTCGCAAAGGGGTATCAAGAAGTACAAAGTTGCAAAGAGGAGGTCCGCTGTAGGCTGCGCAAGAAAGGCGCGCAAATCCTGCCCAACTCAAAATGTCTAGGAGATGTTAAAAACCAGATACTCAGAAATGTCCAAGCTAGTCAACGTTGTCGTCGTGCTGCTTTCGCTCATCACCTGCGGCTAAGCTTGTTGATGTATGGTCAACGTGAATCCTTCGGATGACCAGGTCCTCGTCGCTCGGCATACGGGTTCCATGGACCTGTCTGCGGAGAAGCTTGCATCAGCTGATGCGCACCTGGTGGCGCTTGTGCGGATGTTGGTGTTGGAAGAGGTCCCCGAACTGAAGGCGAGGGCAATGATCCCGAAGCCTGGTGGACTGCTGCTGGCTGTGGTTGCGGCTGAAGAGGATGACCGTAACCTTGCGGAGCATAGCCTGATTGATATGCTGTCCCTGGCGGAGGAAGTGGGTTTGATGCCTGTGGTGGGGGTGGAAGTGATAGTGTAGATGTCCTTCTCCTCACATTTCTGCCTTCATCTGGACTCCGTCCGCCTTGGTCCTGCATCGTCATGTAGTCCGCGTTTCTGCTTGAACCAATGAAGCCTGAGCTTCTCCGATGTCGAGGTGACTGAGGTCGCGGGAAATGACGGTCGCCACCAGGTACTTGTAATACCACGCCGGCCATATAGTCCCGCTCCCTTTTATAAAAGTCCATATCTTCGCTAAGCTCTTTCACTTGGAGCTCCAGTCGCGATATTGTCGACGAAGCTTCCTTTTCCTTCTCCTTGCGTCTCTGTCGGAAACGTGCACTGGCGCCCGCATTCCGTCTGCGTTTCTCATCTGCCACTCTCGAAGCTGCCTGTACATCCACAGGTAGCTGAACAGTCCCCGATGTCGTCTCCAGAGTCATCATCTGGTAGACGTTCTGTCCTCCTGAAGAAGAGATCGGTACTCCAACGGCTCGCTGCCGATCTGGGCCTATGGAGGTTGGGGCACTCGCGGTACCCGAACCCAAATGGTCCGCTCCTCCAGGATATGCAGAAGACAGAGTGGGCATCGACGCGGATGCATATGTTGCAGCTGGTGAAGTTGGACCTGCTTGACTGTACGATGAATAGGACGATCGCGGGCTTGTGCTTTCTGAGGTAGGTCTTCCTGGTCGAGTCATGCTGCTCCCGCTTGCCCGTTGTGACGTTGGAGGTAATTGAGCAGATTGAGCAGGTGTAGGAAATCCGTAGCTTTGACGCATACCTGCAGGCGGAGTTGGCAGAGGTGGTGCACCCGCAGTTCCAGGTTCGATAGCATAACTACGACTTCGTGGCGAGGCAGCAAATGGCGCTTGCTGAGCACTGTAAGGCGGATACGATGAAGTGTTCGAAAGCTGATTCAAGCTGGCTGCACGATGTAATGATGGCGACCTCGGGGTCAGAATTCTGCGTGGCGCTCTCTCGCCAGAGAATGAGCTGACCGGTTGCATCGATGAGGGCGTCGGAGTTCCACGAGCTGATTGAGTAACTTGATGCTGAGAGCCCAAAGGTGGTAGTATCGGCAAAGAAGCGCTCGGTGATTCGAGCTGAGAGGCCTTGCGCCTTCTGCTCGTGAAGCTGTCGTCTCCATCCGTGGGATTCAGTATGGAAGCTACACCCACTGACCTAGAGGCTGCAGAGGCTGGAGGGAAGCTGCCACCCGACGCACTTGGCGCCTGGGGCAGTGGTGGTAGCTCCATGGTCCTGCCATTGCCCGTTGGTGGTCGATGTAGTGCTGGCGACGTTGTGCTGGGAGCACTGGTCACCGTTCGAGGGCCATAGTGATCAGAAACCGAAGCAGGAGCGTACTGTTGAGCTCGCTGCTGTGCGTCGTTACCACCAGCAATCAAACTATCCGGAGGACGCTGTTCTCTGGGCCGATCGGACATGAAATCCTTCCCTAGACTACCTGCGTACTCCCTTGGTTTGGACCATGAATTCGAATGGTCCGCCGTTGGAGGGTCCGGAGATGGTCGTCGGCCGGACCACAAAGGGCTGTCGTGCTTTTGCGGACTGCGATAATCGGATAACGAAGGAATCCCGTCGTAGACAAAAGGTCCACGGTAGTGACTGTGAAAACGATGGACGTCTGTGGCAGCCACGTTGGCTGATGACGTGGGACGCCGAGACGTCCCGGATGGGCAGCAAGCGTCCTATATGGTCCTCGCGAGGCAGAGGCAACGCTGCACAGCCGTGGAGTGAGAGCAGTAGTTGGGCGAGAGCTGTTTGTTGATCCCGCGCACACGCTACGACCAGATGAGCACCACGCTCATAGCAGCGAAACCTGCCACGCGTGGCCGTGAGTAGAGGGTTGCGGATGGCGAAGTGAGCTGAACGCGGCTGCAGCCTGCTTGTAGGTAGCAAAGGCGCAGTGATGCAAATGCCAGACGCAGTTGGCACACAAGCCTGTAGCTAAGATGACGAGAGAGGAGCTTTGCCTCGATCAGCCGGCTGATGAGATTAGCGATGGTGATGAAGGCGAGGATGACTTGGCGGCGTGTAATGGGAGCTGATTCAATACGAGCTGTCAGGTGCGGCGGGCCTATAGCATCGATGGAATGGATTGGAGAGCAAAGAGTGGACTGGCCGCGATCAGGGCGTGACGAGTGATATAGGCGGTGACAACACTATGAACGGGCCTCCTGGGCCGCACAAGCAAGACATGTCTGCCACTCTGCCAGGCGACTCTAGTGCGAGCCTGCGAGGTGCGGTGCATCATCGCGCGCAGGGCATGCTCAGACCGACTCGAAAATGCACCGGGGGTGGTCCTCTGCTCCCAGGCTGTCTGCAACGGCAACAGAAGTGACTTCGCATAGGAGCCGGCCCGCGGCGCCGGGAGCCACGACTAGGTGCTTTCGCTCGAGCTTTTTCGCGCAGAGAGCAAGCCTGATGCACTAGCGTTTGATGAGCAGGCCGTCAAGCACTACTTGACGTGAAGGCTAGTCGAAGCATATGCGTGCACCAGGCTCGCCCGGTTTCGCGCAAACCCACTCCTCTGGTCCAGGTACCTTCGATACAAGCCGTCGGTGCAGGCCCGCGACAATAAGCATCTGCGCGCTGCCGGGTGGCTGTCGACCTGAGGTTGGCTAGGGCCATGCGCTTGGGTGAACGGCGACGAGGATCACCTGGGCGGACGAGATGATGTGATTAGATTGTTGCCCATCGGCCAGCGCCAGCCCGCCAGCCAGCCAGCAGCAGACCGCGGGAGCGTGGACACCCACTCACCCTCACCACACCAGACATAGTAGTCATACCTCACTTTGCGCATATCATACCGCAGTAGCCTAATTAGCCTGTCCTGTCTGTCCGGTCTTGTCTCGTCCTGCCTGCGTGCTCTGCTCTGTCTGGCTGCCTACGTGCCCTCCCGACCAACCCGGCGCCATGCAAGCAGCCATCCACATGGCCTGAACCAACAGAGCCAACACGTCTGCAGAAGGATGCTGCACATAGGCTTTGTTCGCGCAGGTGGTTCCTGAGGGATCTTCGCCTAGCTCCTGCGCAGCGATTCATATGACGGCCTGTGACGAAGACAACACCGCACACGGCACTTGTTCTACTCGGCGCTCATCGATTTCATGCAGCCGTTGTCCTCATCAAAGTGTGGGTGGGCGTCCCGAAACACGCGCTGGCGTACGCTACTTGAACCAGCAATATGCACGGCTGCAAGTCACGGCTTACTCCTTCACGATGCGTCCATCGCTTGCATACATAGCACGCTTCTGCAACACGCACAACGCGTCTGTCGCCTCGGCTCGAGGGCTGCAGAAGAGCACCACGACCAGCAGCAGAACTCACAGCACTCCCAGGAGAGAATGCCTCTCACGGTGCCTCTCATCATGCTTCCCCCGGGCACTACTCGCTGACTCTGCCGACCTGCAGTTGCTGCCCAATGTGCTGATGACTTGCGCCGTCCCTTTCCCGTCGCCGCCGGCTGCAGATCACGATGTTGGGGCCCTTGCCAAAGTCGCCATCGTCTTTGCGAGATTGGCTGTTGGCGGGTGCGACATCCCAGCACACCTTAGACCCGACCGAGCGGATTAAGCTGAGAACCTTCGGTTCTCTTTTTCGTGGCGCTGCCGTTTCTCACCTCTCCCGCAAGCTCGGACGCTGCACCGATGGCCAACCTTGCGCGCAGGTGGAGAAGGTCAAGTGATACAGGCTGCATTTGGCGGCCAGCGCATGGGCGACCCTCACAGGAAATTTTGAGGCTTCGATTGGCTGCAGACGACGATATTTAGTGACGTGCACCTATCACAAATCGTTGCATGCGGTGCCAGCGCAGTAGTTTAGCTTCATGCACGCTGCAGTCGATGGAACAGAAGAAGCAACATCATCTCACGGCTACGACAACACCCGCCACGGCACACACGCGCGCGACCGCTTATCCCTCCCCTGATGGTCTTGCAAATTACCGAATCTGATGCTCGTGCAGCGTCGCAAGGTGCGCTACGAAAAGGCTCATTTCGAACCTTCATCAAACCCGCTCCCTTCTAGAAGCCTTGCATGGAACTATACCACGTGCGCATAGTGGAGGACGGATCTCAACCTAAAACTCTAGCCGATGTAGTTCATTCGCTCCGGTCCCAAAGCACCGTCTGCGATTTTGCTCCTGCATCACGATCAAAGCTTTGGCTTGACGACGGACCTCGAGGCGTTCACCTCTTCGAGTTAGTCATGGCTCATGTCCATCGGCAGGCGCACACGTCAGGAGCTCTTCATGCTGAACGAATGGAAGATGCCGGGATGCCAATTCCATCCTCGCCAAAGCAGCGGCTTGTCGCAGCTTTTTCGCCGCTGCGAGTCAAGGCCACAGCGGAAGTGTTCCTGAGCGATTGCGCCAGCCACCGGCTCTGAAAAGAGATCCCACACCGCTAACCTCGTACAGTAGCAGCAGAGTATCTACTTACTATGGTGCTGCAAGCCATCCCCAATCATCGCGTCACCAACAGCCTCCGCCAAAAGACTCAGCTCGTATGATGGCAGACATGTACAGCCGGTGGCACGGCCTAGGTAGTGCACAGTGACTGTCATGCGTGCCAGGGCTTTCTCTCGGGCTCATCTGCGAAAGCAAGCGCACTGCCACGTGCGCGCCTATGAAACGCTAAGATAAAGTGGTGTGCGCCATGCCGTCTGACAACAACCTAAGTGCGGGCAGTAGAGACCATGACCGGACGCTCTGCTTCGTCGGTTACAGACTTTGGAACCTGTTTTCGCGCCATTTGGCGACAGCGGTGATGCCACTGCTGTACGGCTAAGATTGCGGTACTGGGGCTTGAATGATGCCATTTGGCGCTGTACCCTGCTTCACAAGGAAGCCTTCCACGTGTGACGAGCGCCGAAAGAACGGCACGTACTCCAGCTTATCCACCTCATCGTATCCGTCCACTACTTGTGTGCAATACACTTCTTCAAAGTCCAAGTCCTGCCGAAGCGCTTTCAAACCATGCTTCTTGATGCAAGTACTTCCTGAAAAGGATACAGATCCGACCCAGCACATAGAGTCCGGCTTTCTGCTCATTGCAGGTGCTTTTACCCTCGGTGTGCAGCATATTGCTTCCTCGGTGTCTTCCATCAATCATGGTCTCTACGTATCGAAGGATCATAGTAGTGCCTCGACGGAACTGCATCAACAGGCTAGCACGTTCTGAGGATCGAGTAGGTAGTACTTCGGTGGATCGTGAAGAACCACGACCGGTTGCCCATATCTGCATTCTTTAAAAAGCCCTTGTCCCTTCAATGATGTCTGGATTGCGAACATGATGACAACAGGGTATCAAAGCGTGGGCGGGTATGTTGGTCATGATCTTCCAGGTCTGCAGTCTGCACACAAAGCTCCGAAAAAAGCGCATCTTGGTGTTAGTGCCACACAGCCTTTCTCCTAGCCTTCCGTAGTCGCATTTCACCTTCCTGATTCACATGTCAGAGTGGGAGAGAAAATACACGCCGTCTGCAGGTACGCGAGGCCAGGTGAGGTCCAACGTTGAGGACGAATAATGCCCCTTCGATTCGATATCGTTTGGTAGTCTGCAGTTCACATCAATGCTAAAACTTGATACGCACAAGAGAACAGACGTTGGTCGCACACGCTCGGAGGTGAGTGCCATCTACGTCTGTAGCGTGGGAATACACGCCCCCATACGCAGGGACGGACTGTCCCAGCCGTGGCGTGGTGGCTTGCATGTTTGACAAGATCTTCAGACACAGCATTGATACAGATCCAGAAGGAGCCCAGCGACACATGTTGGACCAGCATGAGACGCGTGGGCGAAGTCATTACGAACCAGATCTTCACAGCCTTGTCCTTCTCGGTACCAAAGGGCGTGGTGCTGGTGTCACAAAAGCCAAGGTATGCACAATCGGCCCGTATCAGGCGCTCCCCGGACAGCCACCATTGTTTGAGAATGTATGGGGGCTGTATGTGGTGGTTTCCATCGGCCAGCGAGAAATGGGCACGTTTCCTGAGCGTGGGGAGCTGGCAGTGGCGTCAAAGCTGCAATGATTTACGATGAGAATGACGATGCGGTCAACAACGTCTCTGAATATGCATCAGTGAAGTAGTACAGCTGCATGCATGTCTTGGTGTGGCAGCATGCACGTCAAGAAGACGTTATTGGTGTACCAAACAATCAAACACATGCAATCTTTGGCGGACTAGTGATGTGCGGTTTCTGTTTCTGACAGGGCGCCATGCGTATGACCTGGCTCTCCATGATGGAGGGCCGATAGCGTAGTACGGACAGTGTGAAGAGTGGGAGGGTACCGGCGGACCCCAAAGTGTCGCAAGACAAGGATGCAGAAAGATGGTAGCCCAAATGCGGCGCAATCTGCGAACACTCTCCGTGCATCTGAGCGATCGCACTCGCTGCCAGCCACATACCCATGTCGCCAAAGTATCGAGGAGAATTACAGAAAGTCGTGAAGAAGGTGATGTATAGCGCCTCGGAAGGTGGATAGCAGTGATGATGTCGTAGTGTGGGAGCTTGGCCGCTCCACATCCCCTTCACACTTGCTTGCTTGCCCGAGGAACGGCAGCGGCCACCTTCCAAGAACTAGCCAGAGAGCGAAAGGTACAGTACTTTGGCCCTCGGAAATAACGAACGCGCTTCAAGATGCCAGAAGTCAAGCGGTACACCATCAGCGAGCCTTATCTAGATTTAGGTTGTGGACTTGGAGAGGTGTGAAGAGCAGATCCTAGCTTCATCAAACTCTACTGATCGAGAGTCCTAGGCACCCTTCTGGGAGAAGGACAGAGACATATTACGCTTCGTAGACATTGTCAAGGAGAAGCTGCATACCGTAAAACTCTCCGAAGGTCCATCGTCCCACAAACAATGGGATCTCAAATACTCGATTGGTACTACAGCAAACATTGAAGGCAATGAGACAGAGTTCATCTTTGGAGGCAAGACCGGCTATGGGGTGTTCAATAAAGTAAGCACGACATCTGCCGACAATAGCGCACGATGATTAAAGTACAGGTAGGAAACCGGTGAGCACCGGATCATCAAGGAGATGTGGACCGATGCCGAGCGACAAGACGACGGCGGAGGAAAACCAGGAAAAGGCAAGAATCTGGCAGAGCGCATGCGGTCGAACGATGGTGCTGTTGACAGCAAAGGGCGCTTCTACGTGGGTGCCATGAATGATCCGGCGGTTGTGGGGAATGGCAACTTTACAGACGAAGGTGCGTGGGATGTTATGCGTCTATTCTCCGTGCCCAAGCCAGGCACTAATGAGGTGACCACACTAGGCATTCTTTTCCGACTTGATCCAGATCTGAGTATCCATCGAGTCAAGAAAGGTCAGAGTTCCGCAGCAATACGCCCTTGCTCACGTTGTAATGGCCTGGCAAGTGCTGACCTGAGCAGGTGTCACGATTCCAAACGGAACGTCTTGGACTCTGGACAACAAGACCATGTACCTTACTGATTCTCCTTCTGGGAAAATTATGGCATATCCGTATGACCCGGAAACCGGAGAATTATCATCTGAAGGTAAAGTGTTCTTCACGTGCCCATATGAGGGTGGCGTGCCCGATGGTCATTGCCAGGATGAGGAGGGTTACTTCTGGGTTGCCTGCTTCGGAACCAGCAAAGTAGTCAGAGTAAGCCCCCAAGGTGAAGTCGTCGCCGAAGTCGAGGTCCCGACACGATGTGTTACCTGCCCAGAACTGTGCGGTACCAAGCTGTTCATCACTACAGCGGCGGAGGAGGAGCCAGAGAAATATCCCTGGAGCAAGAAGTATCAAGGTGCCCTCTTCATGGTCGATGTGGGTGTGAGAGGATCGCCGAGGAACAAGTTCACGGGCAAGGTGTGAGGACCAGCCGACAAGGTGTCATGGCGAATATAGACATAGAGCCGCCTGCAAGCAACGCCGTTCGCCTCAACAACTTGAATTTTTTTCATCACCTGGCCGACATCAGCCAGTGGCAGAGCGTATCTGCAAGCACTGGAATGTGCTCAGGCCTCACAGTCATGAGCCGAAAGATTACTACGATTTGTGGAAAAGATTGTACTATCGTAGGTACATAATTACTATAGATATCTCATACATATCGTGTAAGTCGTTGCTTGGTGGGTATCGATAAAAAGCTCAACGCATCAAAGATCAGCTCAGACTGGGGTCATGATCATATATCGACCTGCGTTCTTATTTGTACTCGCCAACCGCTGCTTTCGCGGTTTTCTTCATCATGTGTATGAAAGGCTCTGGCAGGAGACGCCAGTCATCCGCCCACCCATACTCACAAACCATTCGCTCGAAGGTTCTCGACAGTGCTTTGAGAAGATCGTCCGCATACAGATCTCTCCCATCATTTGCCTCAAGAAATTCACGCCACTCACGCCAAGCGCACTTTGCCATGGCCCGACAACGTATAGTGATTTGCATGCTGTCCGCCATCATGGAGCTGGTTTGCCACATCTTCGATAGCATCTCCTCGGCGTCGACAGTGATGAGTCGTCTGCGAGCTGACAGTGGACTGTCGCAGCCTTTTGTGTAATCTGCTGCAAGGTCGTTGTGGCTCTGACTGCGTGATAGAGGATACAGTATTGGCTGTGCCGAGGCCTGTTGCGGAATGTATAGTGGAGGTAGATGCTTTGCAGTGTTGTAGAGAAGTTTTCGCCGAGCCTGAGCAGAGCACAGTGACTCGGAAGAGGGATTCGACATGCCGTAGAGTCCGGTTGGATGAGCAGCTCTATTGCGAAGGGGCATACGCCTTTGTAAGCACCATGACGCGGCTGAAGATGCCGAAGTGGGTTCCTGGATGGATGAAGTGGACTCGCTTTCTGCTATTGATGGCTGGAACGAAGCCTGCGACATACGATTCTGGCGAGTGGCCTCGGATCGTAGTGAAGGGGTGCTCTGAGATGTGGCGAGAGAATGTATGCTTGGCGTTTGTACAGCAAAACTGTCTTGGACAGCGTCTGCTACCCAATGCATACTCGAGTATCGTGCTGGTCCAGTGGGAGGGGAAGTCGTTGTCGCTGCTGAGGTTCGGGGTCGGACACGTTCTTTATGGAGACCACGTCTACAGTCCGGACACTGTATACTGCGACGTAGCCATTGCTGAATGCATTCAAAGCAATAGATATGTCGACATTCTGTTACGACAGGATCCTTCACACGTTCCTAGTAAGGAATTAGCACACATCCAGAATTTGCATGTTGAACCCAACTCAATGCACATACCTGACAGATACTACAATCCGTGTCGCGTGAGCGCGCTCTATCGCCAACTTGCAACCCATAATTTCTTAGTTGGTCCAGATCTGGCATGGTAGGAGGATTCGCCCTTCGTTTCGTCCCAGAGCGACGACAGTGCGGCCGTGATGCTTCAAAAGCTGCTCTGCCATGATCGGGAAACGGTGCTGATTGCACAGCAAGCATCCTAGATGGTAGCTTGATAGATCTGGCCCTCCTCGTCAATAGATTTCGGTCCACGTAGATTGCTGGGCAATGTGCTCCGACCACACAAGCAGCAACGCGCTGAGGGAGGTTTGAGATGCACCTTCAAAGGCGAATACTTCCAGATTTTTGTTTGGCAGCTGGATCGGGCGGTACTATAAGGCGTTGAAGGGGTGTTTGGTAGGCAGCTGATTGCCGGACGGCAGAGAAGATAGAACATCTTGGATCTCATCCTGAGCTTATTCTCAGCCGTGTCAGAGCCACAGCTCCACGCATGTTGCATATTAGTTTGATGGCTTGCATCTCTGTCACCAGTGGCTATTTTTCAGTTGCCTAAGGACCTGTTTCAGATTAGGCCAAGGACGAGAAAACCGCGAACGGAAGCCTGCATCTTCAGAGCAACAGCAGAGATGATCTGGAGAACAACGAAGAGTTCACGGCCAGATCGCATGTGCATATTCACAATGGCGACCTCCTGAAGACGTTGGTGACGCGCTTTCAGTAACCATGGGTGAGCCGGCACATTGTTTCAGATGAAGAGGAGATGTCGTCGAAAATCCGGCTCGGATCTCGGCATGCTCCACACATTGAACGCAAAGTTAGTCTCAGGGGACGCTCAGACCACCTCAGAAGCGAGCCAATCAAGCGCTCCGCGTGGCTCCTCCTTCTGGAGGAGGTCTAAGGAAGCATCTTAACGTCTTGCGGGATACATCTTAGCTTTACGCCTATTTTTGCGCGTCGTAGAATCTAGCTATATTCTCGAATATTTTCCCCTTAACGGCGAGTACTCGACGACGCGTCCCTTTATTTAAATTTTAAAAATATAACTTTTTTTACTTTATTCGTCTCTCGGACCACTAACTTTTAGATTTAAAATATCTAAACGCGTTCTAACGTCTTGTACTTTCTCCGAAAATCCGGAATTTTCTCGTTAAAAAGCCGGATTTTCTATACGAGGCTTATACGAGGTCTTTTCTTT
>KZ107447.1:276193-289161 GCA_000504365.2 Pseudocercospora pini-densiflorae CBS 125139 | reverse complement strand
GTCGACAGCAACGATCGTGATCGTGTTGTTGAGGCTCGCGAGGAGCTCCAGCGCATGCTCAACGAAGACGAGCTCCGGGATGCCCTTCTCCTGGTCTTCGCCAACAAGCAGGATCTGCCAAACGCCATGAACGCCGCCGAGATCACCGACAAGCTCGGTCTGCACAGCTTGAGGCAACGTGCCTGGGTAAGTGGAAGGTATACCCAAACACGCGACAGAATACTGACTGTGAGCTAGTACATCCAATCGACTTGCGCTACATCCGGAGATGGTCTCTACGAGGGTCTCGAGTGGCTCAGCAACTCGCTGCGCAAGGCTGGCCACAACTAGATGTACTCTACCCATCGAAACGTATGACAAAGCACGAATCAAGGATATGAACACAGACAGCACATGGTTCCCGTGCTTCAGAATTGCCACACCTTTAGACTCACGTTTGCGGCAGCAGGACAAGCAGAGAGAATGGGATGACAGAAGGGCGCTGGAGGCCTCATTGGAAGGCCGCAGACTGGGAAACTGGTTGTCTCTGCCCTCTTGGTCATTAGCTAGCATGCTGGAGTCGTGTATCTTGTTTTTATCATATCTCTCTGCAAGTGGATGCTGCTTTCGCGGGCTGAGGGCTGCATCACCGGCGGTGCTTCTTTTGCAAGGCGTTGCCTCTACTTTCGGGAGATATCGTTATGTATAAGGAGCCGCCTCTAGGAGTATGAAAGTTTGCATTTGAAGAATTTCGCAGTGCCATAACGTACATGTCGTATTGACGCATATGGGCTTCAATAACTTCCGCATGAATGATCACTTGACGAATCTGATACTGATGGCCGGAGCACACAGTAACATAGAGTAGTTTGAATCTAACAGCCCTCCTATGCGTACCTCTCTGTTAGTTGGTGTGTGATGTCGTGTGCTTGGCTTGGCATGCGGTCAAGGTGGGGCGTCGGGGAAGCATCGAAGCTCGATGCGACTTCAGAAGTGCCAAAAGCGCAAAAGCTCAAACAGACAACTCCATCGGCCAAATCTTTCGCTTACGCCCTGTAGGGCTCGTCCAACCTCCAACTCCGCAGCATTTTCGCGCGTCAAATATCTTGCCTCTCCGAGAAGACTGTGCACTCAGCATCGACTTGTCTCAGCCACAGCAGCAGCCAAATAGACATTCAAGAAGCCGAGCCTCTCCCTTCGCTCGTTTGTCACTCCTGACCATATCATCTGACTGGCCAATCTTTCTTGCTGCGAGGCTCGAGACATAGCCTTGTCAGACATTGCTCGCCAACATGGCTCAACAACTCCCGTCAAAAGAGCAAACGCTCTTTCGGCATCTTGTTCAGAACTACGAGTCGAAGCAGTACAAGAAAGGTCTTAAAGGCGCCGACCAGATTCTGAAGAAACACCCAACACATGGCGATACACAAGCGATGAAGGCGCTCATCCTGAACACGCAGGGCAAATCAGAAGAGGCATTCGATCTCTGCAAGCAAGCGCTAAAGAATGCCATGAAGTCGCATGTATGCTGGCATGTCTATGGTCTTCTCTGGCGAAGTGTTAAGAATTACGAGGAAGCTATCAAGGCGTATAGGTTCGCATTGAAGCTAGACCCGGAGAGTCAGCAAATACAAAGAGACCTCGCGCTGCTGCAGGTACAGATGAGAGATTATGCAGGTTTTGCGGCAAGCAGACACCAGATGCTGCAGGCCCGACCTCAAATGCGGCAGAACTGGACAGCTTTGGCCGTTGCGCATCACCTCAGCGGTGACCTTGACAAGGCAGAGAATATCTTGCATCGATTCGAGGAGACACTGAAGACCACGCCGTCCAAAAGTGACATTGAACACGCGGAAGCTGTACTGTACAAGAATACGATCATCGCAGAACAGGGCGACTATCAGCGAGCATTGGAACATCTTGAATCAATATACAGAACAGCATTGGATCGAACGGCAGTCATGGAGTACAAGGCGGAGTATCTTCTTAAGCTTGACAAGAAGGCTGAGGCCGAAAAGGCATACCGCGCACTTTTGGATAGGAACTCGGAGAAGAGAGAGTACTACAATGGCTTGGAGAAATCGCTGGGACTCGAGCGTGGGAATCCAGAGGACGAGGAGAAGCTGAAGGAAATGTACCAGTACTATGCAGACAAGAATTCTCGCAGTGATGCTGCTCGGCGGATACCACTCGACTTCTTGATCGGCGACTCATTCCGAAAGCATGCCGACTCATACCTCCGAAGAGCCTTCACGAAGGGTGTTCCAAGCACGTTTGCCAACGTCAAGCAGCTCTACTCGGATTCCGCGAAGCGTGACACCATTCAGCAGCTGGTCGAGGACTACGTCAACGAAGAATCTCAAGCAAATGGAGGAGCGGAGCAAAATGGCAGCGCCGATGGGTCTCACAAGACGAATAGCGCAACGAAGACGCATAACTGGCCTTTGAGCGTAAACTACTTCCTGGCTCAGCATTACAACTATCACCTTTCTCGCGATCTCGCAAAAGCACATACCTACAGCGAAAAGGCAATAGCAATCAACCCAAGCAAGACTGACTACACATACCACATGACTCGCGCTCGGATACTGAAGCACAAGGGCGACATCGCAGGGGCATCGAAGGCGATGAATGAGGCGCGAGAGATGGATCTGAAAGACCGATACATCAACACAAAGTGCGCCAAGTACCAGCTGCGAAACGACGAGAACCAGAACGCCATCGACACCATGGGCTTGTTTACACGGAAAGAGGCGGTCGGTGGCCCACTTGGTGATCTCCTCGACATGCAGTGCGTCTGGTTTATTACCGAGGATGGCGAGTCCTATCTCCGACAAGGAAAATACTCGCTAGCGCTTAAGCGTTTCAAGGCCCTCTACGATATCTTTGATGTATGGCAAGAAGATCAATTCGACTTTCACACCTTTTCACTTCGGAAAGGCATGATTCGCGCATACATTGACATGGTCCGATGGGAAGACAAGCTCCGCGAGCATCCATTCTTCTCGCGAGCGGCATTGTCGGCAATCAAGGTGTATTGTTTGCTTCATGATCGACCCGAAATTGCGAAAGGCGGAGCAAATGGGACAGAGAGCGCAGCAGACAAGAAGAAAGCTGCCAAGAAAGCAAGAAAGGAAGCCGAGAAAGCTGAGGCGGAGCGAAAAGCCGCTGCGGCCAAGAAGGCTAACCCGGCACCGAAAGATGGCGAGGAGACTGCAAAGAAAGAGGATCCAGATCCGGAAGGCTTGGAGTTGCTGAAGACCGAGAAGCCGCTTGAGGAGGCTATGAAATTCCTTCAGCCACTCCTCGATCTGAGCCCGAACGATTTCAATGCTCAGATCGCCGGCTTCGAGGTCTACCTCCGGAGGAGTAAGTACCATACGATCGGATGCGTGATGCAATCTTGCTAACTATTTAACAGAAAAGTACATCCCTGCACTTCGCTGCCTCCTCGCAGCGTACAAGCTCCAGCCTGACCACCCAAAGTGCCACGAGCTTGGTGGCCGCTTCAAGCTCGCCCTGGACACAGACAACACATTGAAGTCATTACCTGAGCAAGTGCAGAAAGTGCTCCAAGAACAATACCTTTCCAAGTTGTCGCCAAAGTCGTTAGAAGAGTGCAACGAGGAGTACTTGACACAGCACAACAGCAGCGCTCCTCACATCCAATCAGTCGTCTATTTCAGACACGTCCTCAAGCCCAACGATGAATCGACACGCACAAGAGCCGTAAAGGATCTCCAATCTACGCTCACTGCACCACATATCACGATCGAGGAGGCACAGCATGGTTTACAGATTCTCAAGGAGCTGGGCGTGTCGGAGACAGAGCAGAAAAGCTATGTGGATGCAGCTCTCAAGAAGTTTCCCGAAGCTACTGTGTTGAAAGCATAAGCCAAGAGGCATTTGTATTTAGTGTTCAAAATGCTCACGTTCAGGCAAGCATGGCGCTACGAGAGTAATTAGAGGTGCAGAAGATTCCCGCATATGCATAGCGTTGGGACAAGCAAAATGGACGATGGCCTGGAAAGTTGGTCCTCTTACCTTTCAGTGAAGATTCAAGCCTCTCATGCGTGCTTCTGCAACTGGTGCTTGAGCTGATGATTCGTTCGCCCATGGCAGATTCAGTGAATGTTGCCCAAGATTTATGCTTTTCAAGCTCCCGCCTCCCGCTTATCGATACGAGCAATACGAAGAAATTCCATCTCTCATCTTGGAACTTTGCGACAACATTTGTCTCTGCACCTCCGAACAACAAATCGCCCAGCATGAAAGTCGGCAAGCCTCAATCCAAGCGCGTACCTGTGCGTCTCCGGCACAAGATCCAGAAGGCCTCGGCGAACAAACAGCGCAAAGCACGAAAAGACGCGAAAAAGAACCCACAATGGCGAAGTCGTCTGAAGAAGGACCCTGGTATTCCGAATCTCTTTCCATACAAGGACAAAGTACTAGCCGAGATCGAGGAGTCCAAGCGCATGAAAGAGGAGGAGAAGCTTAGGAAGCGGGAATTGGCACGGGCACAGAGAGAAGGCAAAGCTGTTGCGGGTGAAGTGGAAGACGAAGAGGAATTGGACGATGCAGACGAGGTCGAAGACGAGGATGATGAGAACATGGATGAGAATGAGGGTGGTGTTTCTTCAAATCCCATGGCTGCGCTCGTAGCTTCGGCACAAGCAAGGGCAAAGTCATACGCACCAGCTGAGGACGACGGCGATGAGGAAGATGATGAGGAGGATGAAGAAGAATTCTCAGGGTTTCAAGACAAGAAGAAACCAACATCCACAAAACCTAAGGCTGGCGTTCAGCCACCAGCACCGAAAGCGAAACCACTGCCAAAGTCGGTCCTTGCAGATCCAATTAAGCCTGTCACGCGCCTGATCACGAAATTGTCTGCGACACAGACCGGGATCCAACAATTGCTGGACTACTACAAACTGCCTCCACTCGTCACAGCAGGCAGTGACACCACCACGAGGTTTCTGATAGACGTGGCAAGGAAGAAGGGAAGATTGGGACCTGGCGGTGTACCTAGCTTAAACGGAGCTGCGCTGGCTGTGTTGGGAGATCTAAACGAAGGCAGATTGAAGTTGGATCTGAGTGCTCAGCCTGAGAGGAAAGTGGGTGATGTGGTTGTGGTGCAGAAATTGGGAGAAGCTTTCAAGATTGAAGGACTATTTGGTGATGAGGAGCCTTCAGCTGCCGGTGGGGAGATGGAGGTCGAGGCGTAGTGGATTCTTCGATCGGCGGATATCATGTGCTACTCGGCTCTGGATCAAATGATGCTACCACTCGCTCATCGATAGAGCCACAGAGATTGCACAGTCTCGTGGCGGTATCTCTACGGTGAGTATCTGAGTGCATCGTCAGGACAGACTCTCTCTATCCGAGCACATACTGAAAGCCATATGGTGAAGGGAGGGTTTGATGATGATGGTGATTCATCTTCTGAAGTCACAGCTACGCAGCCAAAGAGAAAGGTTCATGCGATTTGGGGTAGTGCTGGAGTTTGGGCGCTGGGAGATACCGTTTGGCATTCGAAGACTTTTAAGACAGTAGCTATACTATGCTGACCAGCTTGAATCGAGCATAACAATACGTGAAACCCATCTAAACCCTCATTTGGTGGACTCACTGCGATCACATGCTGAATATGAGTTGGGTAGATGATCTAAATCATTGGAAGAGCAACAAGCATACATCACTTGATTAATTTCCTCTTATCTCTATGCAAAGAAATATCAACTAAGTATTTCTCACTTCTGGTTCCGTGGTGCAGTGGCCAAGCACATCTGGACTCATGTTGGCTTAGCTTTGGCTCATGCTCACCAGCTGGGTCATTGCGGTCATCTTCAGGCCGGCTACCTGAGATCCGAAGACCTGCGTTCGATTCGCAGCGGAACCGTCAATTCTACTTTTGATCCGTCTTCATGCTTTTGCTGAATGTGAGCTTCTTTGATTATTATTTGGTGCTTGTGATCCGATGTTGTAACCGGATTGTTCCCTCAGCTCCTCTCTTTCATCGGCTGTCAGGTCGCTCTTCGCTTTCAACATCCTTACGAAACCCAGCAGAATCGTCAAAGCGGTACCGCCGCAAGCTAGATTGAACCAGAAAACATTCTGGTAGCTTTGCTTTGGACCTTGATGTGCAGTGTTCGTGGCTATGATCTCGGCAAAACCTAGCAGGAGAGCGATACCGAGCTGCATGAGCACATTGCTGATCGATCCAGCGAGACCCTGCTGTCGGGAAGGCAATGATGTCGAGAAGTATACGTTGGCGACGTTGAAGATGAAATCGACCGCTACTGTGGAGAGTATCATTGGTGTGAAAATCCAGGCCCAGTACGGTGCATCTTTTGGAGCGAGAGCGAAGAGCAGAGATTCGATGATGATCGCAATGCCAGTGATGAGCATGAGTATTCGTGGCGATAGTATGTGAAGGAAGAAGCCGCCGAAGATGGCGAGAAAGCAGCCTATCATACCATGTGGGACGTACCAGGCCACGAGTTGCCTGCCAAAAAGATCAGTCAGAGAAGCCATGTTCTGGTTTGAGAAAGGCCTTACATCGGGCTCACACCAAGGACATTCATACAGAACAGTGTAGCGTACAGCAGATAAATCCCCAGCGTCCCGTAAGCAAAGAGAAGGCCAAGACAGAGCGGGCGCATGTACTGAGTCTTGAAGATCTCAAATGGAAGTAGAGGCTGCTCCGCAACCCATCCTTCGATGTAGAATGCAAGTCCAAGCATGGTCCAACCGAAGATGAAAGTGAAGATGATATACCAGGTCTTCCAGCCATTTGGTGCGTGGCTGCTGTCAGTAATTGCAAAGACTATGAGGACTAGGCCTGAGACAATAGTAACACTTCCGACCCAGTCCATCTTGACGTTCTTGGATGTTCGATCTGCCAGTTCCTTGGGAATGCATACAGCAGAGATGATGGCAACCAGGGCGATCAGAATTGCGCCGATGAAGAAGTACCATCTCCATGTTGCGTACTCTCCTGCGACACCGGCAAAGAAGAAGCCGACTACTCTAGTATCAGTATGACATTGTTCTCGAGTAAAGGAAATGGTCACTCACCGAAGAAGCCAAGCGGTGCCATAGCACCATAGATCGAAAATACCATATTTTTTCGTGGTCCTGGTCGATACATGCTACCCAAAAGCTGTAAACCGGCTGGAAGATACGCAGCGGGACCCAGGCCCTGCAAGGCTCTGCAGATGTCGAGCATGAGCTCATTTTGGGAGAATCCTGCAATGATCGACCAGGCACAATACCAGACGCAACCAGCAATGTAGACAGGATAGCCGCCGTAGATGTCCGCGAGTCTTCCGAACGGTATAAGGAATGCCGAAACCACTAGGGAGAAAGCGCTCGCAGGCCAAGTAGTTGATGAAGCTGGTATATCCAAGGCATCGGCCACAGTTGGTAACAGTATCGTAAATCCGCTAACGAAGTACTCGTTTAGTAGCTGGGAGACCGTGATTGAGAAGACGAATCCAACTTCTTTCCACATTGAATTCAGGGCTTTCGGTCGCTCACGCCCGAGTCGTTCAAGGCGTGCTTCTTCTGTTTCGCCTTCTGTAAAATCGTCATTCTCATCTTTTCGACAGTTGTAGTCCCAGACTTCTGAGACACTGCTGCATTCAGTAGCATTGGATGTCATACCGAAGTATGAGGTATTGGCAATAGATAGAGAGAGGGTACTGTAAGTGGCTGAAAGTCTCGAATACGCAGGATGAGATGTGGAAAGAGAACAGCCCCCTCAATGATTGGGTTCGCTCTCTTGAAGTACTCACCGCTGCCAATGAAGATATTGCTAATCCAGAATACTTCTCACAGCCATATGACGACCCGGAACTGGAACAACATTGGCGCGCGACACAACATGACCTGAGCAGCCACATTCGTAGACCAAAACCGAGCGATGACTGTTTGAATCGAGCGCTCGCCAACGCTGTAAGTCAGGAGGACTCTGATGGATATCTATGTGTCGTGCCACCCATAGTCTTCCGTCTTCTGTCCTGTGCTATTGTCGTCTCGTTTGTCGAGGCTCGCGCTGCGAGGTGAACAATGACGACCCGGGACAGCAGGATAATCCGGGTCGTCATATGGCATAGAGGAATGCAGTAGGGCGTAGCAAGGTATTGAGTGTCGGCTTAGCATCTCGTTTGTCACAACATATGTCTCAATCGTATGGCATTTCCTCTTTTGTTTCCTGTCATGAGGTCCGGGGGGTGAAGTCCAGCACATCTCGGGAAGAACGGGAGCACAGGCCATTTGCTTGGCGATTTCCCGAGCATAAATTTGTCCGCTCCCTCGCGCTCCTCTTTCGAAAAGACATCAGTAGGTTGACTAAACGTCAACATCAAGGCTCTGCTACGGCAGCTTGCTGAGGGCTATCCAATATCTTCTATGGGTTCTCTTCCGTTCCCGGCCTTGTAGAAGGATGTTTTTCGCGTCCGTCTTTCCTACCAATCGCGTGGAGTCCAAATCTTCTTTTTGGATCGGGGTTGTGGGATGGCCGCTACAGACACGAACACTTTGTCGACTTTCATCAGTGTGGTCTCGAATGAGGAGGGTGCGCTGGAGAAGGCAAATGAGAAAAATAAACGACAGTGTAGATGGGATGTACACGCAACGTCGAGGCAAGAGCTTGGAAATTTTCTCTTCAAATTGAGGCTCGACGGATATTCTAAGCATCGAGTTGAGGACGTTGTGCGGCCGCTATGTGCTACAGTCAGTACCTGCAAGATGCTATGTGCACCACTGCTCCCGGATACAATTTGAAAGCTTGGAGGAAAATAGCTCATAAGCGAGGACTTGTGCACTATGGCAGCCTACTGCTCAATCTGGTATGCGGCAGAAGACTTGAGGCCTGCCCCTTTTCAATGTTGTATTTGATTGAATTTGCAGCTTGCAGCGGAGGTGTCTTATACCACCTCTCACTCATCATCGCTGTCATCCCCGAATATAGCTTTGAAAACGTCCTCGCCAGCCTTCTTGCCTTCGAGAGCTTCATTCTTCTCAACGTCGACCTCAGCTTTCTCCCTCTGCACATGGATGGCTGCAGCTACAACGCCTCCCTCCCCACCTGCTTCTCCTCTGCCCATGCTAGCAGCTTGAAAATTTGCTTCCATCATCATGCGATCAATGCTCGCCTGGCTCACGATATCCAATCTTTTGCTCTCTTCCACAGTCTCAGTGCGATCATCACCTGCGCTGCCAGCTGCCACATTGGGAGGTGGTCTGACATTGAAGCGCTTGCAGAGGAGACGGGTTGGATAGAATGATTCTGTCTTGCGCGTCAGAGGGCCATAGAGATTCATTTTGGCGGCCTTCTCAGCAGGATCTTCTTCCTTTTCCTGAGCCTTCGGAGTGGCGTCAGGTCGGTCTGATGCAAGCTGAGGGGTATCGCTGCCGGAAGTGAACCGCGACGCCATGAGTCCGGAGACAGGCTTGAAGATCTCAGCCGCTTCGGCGAACTCTCTCATCTCCTTTGCCCATTCCTCGAGACTAGAGCCCTTAGCACGTTGTGGCAGATTTGACTGCAAGCCTGCATTCAGTTCGAGGTAATACTTGTAGCGAGCCCGTTTCTCTAGGTCTTCCGAGTACGGCATCCATCCAGTCCTGCCTCGAGCAAGAGCAGCGGCGGCTGTTTCTTTGCTCAAGCTCGGCACCAAATCCCACAGCGTGCGACGTTTCTCGGCTTCGCTCTGCTCGTAGCCCTCTGGTGCTCTTTCGCCTAGAGCAGCAGGCAGATTCGTCTTCCCGCTGACAGCAGCAAGCTTGTCACGTTGAGCTGGTGTGAGAAAGTCGAAAATCGATTTGCCGGGCAATTGCTGCTCGCCGAGCAAATCTGCTCGAGCTTTGGGATCTAACGTTGACGCTTTGGCAGCATCAGCAGTGGACTGATAAGTCGCTTGCGTGGTATTTGCAGCATTCTGCCCAGCTGGCTTCCAACCGGGCGGCACATCTGGTGGCGGGTAGTGGTTATCTGAAATGGTTAAGGATGCAGTTGCGAGCACAAAACCGTCGAGTGGCAATCGTCCATCGTGGCACTTCCGGAAGTTGGCTACATTGGCACTTCGATGCGCAAGCTTCTTGGACTGCTGGAAATTCGGCCTGACCACATTTGAACTGGCGTTGCTCGCCACCAAACCTCCTTTCTTCTTTTTCTTGTCACCTCCGATGATTCTGCTGTAGTTGATTTTGGGCCCCATCGAGTACGGATCTTCGTCGTCCGAGCCATCATCGTTCAGTACGCCAACTCCAAACCCCGACTTGTTTTGCGATTTTGGTTTCGTAGCCACTTTTGATTTGCGGCTCAAGATCCTCGAGTCCACATCGCTGTCACCGTCCTCTTCGTTCTTGCCAGCAGCACGTCTTGTGTCCCCGAGGCTGGTCTCGCCTGCAAAGCCAAGTCCCTTGCGATCTGTCTTCCGCACAAATCGAATCATCCGTGAGTTATCTGGGGCAAATAGATGAGTCTCGCCCGTCTTGTCTCCTGCAGCTCGCCGTCTGACTTTGGGACCGATGCCTTGTCCTTGCCGCCAGCCCATTCTTTGCAGCAATTTTATGCCTTTCGTTTCGCCTGTGCTTCTGAACAAATCTGAGAACATGCCTCTGGTGCCACTCTCACCTGCAGTGTTCCCTAAGCCAGCAAAGGCTCCTTGCGTCTCCAGCTTCTGCGACTCAGCCTGCTCGGCGAGGTCTTCTTCGTCCATAAAGTCCTCTGGTCTCTGCTGTGAGCCATCTTGTTGAGGCTTGGCGCGATTGCTGCGCGAGGAGACGAATGTGCTTGGGGTCCAGCCTTCTTTCGATCCGACAGTATTGAAGTACCTACATGATGTGTCAGCAAACATTCCCAAACATTTCAGTATACAGGGAGGACGTTTCGTACCCTGCACTGAAGCCACCGGTAAAGGCTCCGTGTAATCTCTTCCGCCCACGCTCATCCGTCACTTCCTGTTTCCAGACAGGGACGTAGCTTCCATCATCGCGAGCATTTTCCTCGAAAGGCGGCAGTGGGGTGCCATATAGAGCGAATGGCGCATGGTGAGGTGGACCATCTCGGTCGGATTCAAATGCAGCTCTGGAGCGCTTGAAGGACATGTCTCAGTATCTGTTCACCAAAAGCCAGCATTGAGATGGTCTGCGAATTCGGATCGACACACACGCGACTTACCTAGCTCCACGTAGATGAGGATCACATGCCTTGGGAAAATGTGAGTGAATGTGTCAAAATGCGGCGGCTGTCTGCCGGAAAAGGCGATGCACCGGAGCAATCTTCACGGCCGCACAAGCCACAGATGAAGGGTTCGGACAGGCTTGATATTGATTGAATGACGCAGGCGGAGTGCTGCTGCAAGATGGACATCTGCTGCTGACAGCGCTTAGAATAGAAGCGGGTTCGGCAGTGGTAGAGTGTGAGGCTAATTTGAAGGTCACACTGGTTGGCTCCGCGTGTTTCTGCAGCAGATGAGGTCTTTGTGGGAGACGGTTCAACGTAGATGAGCAGCAATCACGAGGACCACCTACGTTCTTAATAGTGGTGTCAATTTACCGTCTGGCAAGATGTCCATCGACCATAACAGTAGCACTCAAACCGTATAACGCAAGGTGGTGTGTTGCAGGCATTAAATAGCCTTTCACGCGGCCGACAGTCCTAGACCCGTATCGGAGCATTCGTGGTACTTGGGTGTTGGAGGGGACCAGCGTAGTGTGTACACGCGCCATTTGCATCCTCTACTACTACCGATCCTCTCCTGAGACACGCCCACATCGCCCACACTGCTGATGCACTGCTGGTCGCACGCCGCCGCCTGAGCAGATTGAGCCTGTCGCGGCCTTTCAGCCAAGCACTGTGTGGTCAGGCAAGGCGAGGTCAGGCAAGGCAGGCCAATCTGGTCTCGTTCGCCGGCAGTCGAGCTGTCGCTGCGCCCATCGAGATTCATCTCGCTCGGAGACGCAGTGGCCCAGTCGCGAGCCTCCACGCTTCATGTGCGCGCACGATATCAACGGCCTCCCTGCACGTTTCAGCACGGTCGACATTCGATTTACCGGTTTTAGAAGCAGCAAAGAACTTCCGTGCATACTTGCGACATAATGAGCGCGGCTGTTCAGCGCACGCCCAGCACCAGGCGTCAGCCCGCATCTTACACCACCACCGCTGCGAACACGCCCGAACGAGACCGCGTGCACCGCTCCCAGTCGACCTCCCAACGCCCGGCTGCACCTTCTTCTCCCCGCCGTTCAATGTCCACATCGCAGGCGCCACCGACTTCCACGTCACACACCCGTCAGCCCTCTGGCAACCTCGAAAAGGTCGCCCGCCATGACTTTGAGCAGTCCAATGTTGCGCGCCCGAGTAGCAACAGCACCTCGCAGCGGAGAAGTGACTCGCGCGACCCTCCAGTGAATGGCAACGGCGCACATCCGCCGCGCGGGGACTCAATGCGAGCTTCACAGAACCATGCGCGCACTCAGTCGCGCTACAATGACCAGCCGACTCCTGCACCAAGCGGGACCACAGGTGAGGGCCGGTCAAATACCACGAATCTCAGGAGAAGGACCACCATTGATGCGCAGACTGGTCACTGGGAGTTGGGCAAGACAGTGGGTGCAGGGAGCATGGGCAAGGTGAAACTGGCCAGGAACAAGGAGACTGGCGAGCAGGTCGCAGTGAAGATCGTACCGAGGCTGAGTACCGACAGTGAGCATCGGACACAACAAGAACGAGAAAGGGCAGATCACAGCAAGGAGGTCCGGACTGCGAGAGAAGCGGCCATTGTTACCCTGGTCGATCATCCTTATATTTGCGGCATGCGCGATGTCGTACGAACCAATTACCACTGGTATATGCTATTCGAGTATGTCAATGGAGGCCAGATGCTGGATTATATAATTAGCCATGGAAGGCTGAAGGAGAAACAAGCTCGAAAGTTTGGCCGCCAGATTGCGAGCGCATTGGACTACTGCCACCGCAA